>VXAU01002865.1:46130-212886 GCA_013399695.1 Formicarius rufipectus
AGTGATGGTTGCAGTCTGGTGGCAGTCGCAGTCTGCTGGTCCCCTTCTGGATCTGAAGAGAGCTCCCAGGGCCAAAAATTCTCTGCTTATATTTACTTAGGCTCCGCCCAGTCCCTCCCCCAGGGCGGAGACTTAAACAATGGGTGATTTACTCTGTGAGATAAACAATGGCCTATTTTTGATACCCCTGATGGGCCATTAGCAGACATGACCCCTCAGGTGGGTGTGGAGGCAGAAGAATTTCCTTATCTCACAGAAGTTCCAAAACACCCAGCCTGCAGCCTGAGGGGTGTGCTGTCCCTTAGACAATAGCTGCTAATGTGCCATTGTGAGCAGTTCATGGGAAAAAATGGCATAGAGGCTTTAGAATACACACCCACACAGTGACAAACTGATCTTGGCTACTAAAACCAGGACACACCCAAAAAAGCCTATCTTCCTGAGACCCAGGTTGCCTTTTTAACTTGGGGCAGTGCTGGGGTGTAATTGTTTCTTCATTATTTGAGACCTCTGTCCCTTTGGTCAGGGTTGCCCCTGAGTCAGGGGTGCTGCAAAACTTGGGAGAGGCAGGGTGATACTCTCATTAAAATAACTGTGAATCCCTTGTGAACATCTTGACTTTCAAGAAACTCAATTTGTTGTTTGACCTGTCTTCTTCAGAGAGGCCACTGGACAACGCAGAGGAAAGGTCTGACTTACAGTGCACACACTGGCACATTGGGCAGAATCACAAGATGATGTACTTCATGAATCATTCTGTATTAACTCACCTATAGCTCTACAGAGAACACAATTTGTAAAAACAATCTTAAAATGCTACCTGAGGTACACCATAGCAAATGAACTAATAATTAGTAATCCACTCATAACAACCAATTTCTAGAATTTAATAGAGTTTTGTGAAGAAAGATTGTTCAGATGGTTATAGGTGCTATAGATTTTAGGGATGATAGATTTTATAGGCATATTTTTGTTAGGTTTCTTACTGCCTTGGATTTTGTATAATCATATGCATATGGAAAAAATGCTGGAAAGCTCTGTCAGGTCAGACACATAGTGACACAGTCTGGACATTTACAGATGACCAGATGGGTGGAAAATCAGATCCTCTTTTGTGAAGACAAGGGTGAAAGACCAAGCTCCAAAGCCTAATTTGGACAGTAAGAGAAAGGAATGCTTTTAGCAATTAATTAATAGTGCATTTATTCCACGTAGCATTTGTTGTAATGGCTTCTGAATATGTCATTTTAGCAGTCTTTTTTCTTAGTGAGTCTTAACAGATCATGCAAAAAAATGAATTGTCTTGGCAGTCACAACATTAGTCTGCTACACATTTAAACAGACTGTTGAAAGAGAGTTTTTTAACAGCTAAAATCCAAGCACCTGGCAAATCGAATGTTTTGCAAGGGGATTGGTTATTTCACTTGGCAGTTTTATAGAACTTTAATCACTTTCTCAATGAGTGCATTGTTTAGAACCCACTGTTCCTCTGGCCTAAATCAGGGACTTTTTAAAAGATGAATACTTATTTTTATGATTCTCAAGCCCAGTCCAGTTCTGCTGTCTTTCATTATTAACTGTAAACCAGAGACAGAAATTGTGGAGATAAAAGGAGGCGATAAAACAAAATTAAAGTCCTGTCAACACTAAATTTGTCAAAAATTTAATGAGCTTTGCCATAATGGGTGCTGATTATAGGTAATATTTCAAATGCCATTCATCACTCAACAAAATAATATGCTTTTAGGAGACAGCTGTAATTGTGTTCTGTAATGATGGAGACAAGATTGATGTGGGCTGTACGCAGGTGACATTGCTACCATGCTCCAGTTAAAAGCTATGTGCAATACACAATGTTAAAGTTATCTTTTATGCACTATTTGCTTCACAGAAAGCCTAAACAACAGTGAGGGAACACTCAGCCCAACTGGAACCATCTCCTGCTGGCCGTTCCCATGGTTTTTTGCAGATCTGATGTCTCCCTATTTCCGTCTGATTTCCAAATCTTCTCCGTGCTGCAAGGATGCCTGTAGCATGTGCATCTGAGGCACGTTACAAGTCAGTAGCCAAAGGTGAATGATAAGGCTACTGCCCTGCCTGGTGACTGTGGATCCCCCAGCCCTGTGAGCAAACACCCATCCGCTGCAAGGCCTCATGGAGACAGCCTTTACGGCTAGCATTATGCAATGGTAAAATTTCTGGCACAGGGAGCATATAAAGACACTTTAATTGCTCTATCATTGCCCATGGTACCTAGGAGCCTTTCTCCAGTTATATTCTAAGAAAGGGAAAAACCTGAAGAGTTTACTGAAGGACTTATAGGAAGATTTCTCAACTGGGTCAGATCTTTCAGTTGCCTTCAAAGCTTTTTTTCTTTTTTTTGCAACTATAAATCTAGTTGTTTACATTGATTACTTTCACTTCACACTTGTAGGGATGAGACTGTTAGGTCAGTCACATCTCCTGAGTATCAGCCTCTACTCATTTGCACTGGTGTAACTAGGTAGTTGCTAAACTTGTAAAAACAAGAAAGGAATGAGTAGTTATCAGCACAATCGTGGGTGTGCAAAATCTCAGAAGTGTCTTGCCTGATGGGGAATCTGCTTGGAACTTGATCCTTTGTGTTCACAAGGGTCTGTGCAGAAGTGACAGCCTGAATAACAAAGCAGCTGACTTCAGTGTGGGCACAGGTACTTAAGATATCCAAAAACTGGAAATCATTTCAATTGCACATTCATCTTCATGTTAGTTGTTACAAAAACTATTGGCAAGCTTTCTTGTTAGCAGAGGTTGAGAACATTACATCAAAGCTAATAAAAAGGCAGTTTTAGAGGAAAACTATGACATATCAGACCAAGTCCTTAAGATCTTTGTTGATCCTGGCAGTCTGACTCACACAACCACTTTCTCCTTGTTAAAGCCCTATTCATCTGGAGAAGGACATTACCAAAGAGTCTGAGAAAATCTGGTCGCATATTACATTTACATTGAGTTACTGAGCACTGAGTGGCCTGGGACAGGCCAGGGAACTCTAAATCTGGGGCATTTACAGGTATGCTTCTAAATGTCAGCCAAGGCATAGACAGTGTTTTTTTTTCTTTTGTGAGGCATGCTAAATCACTTTTGGATTGAGATTTGTGCAAGTGATTTTCATTCCTTTCTGGGGCACTCTGAAAAATGATGTCAAGATTGTGAAAGAAGCTTACTAGCTGTTTAATGAAGTCCTAACTCAGTAAGTGTTGCAATGAATGGAAGACCTTATTTTGTCTGCAGCCATTGTTAGATGACGACACACATTTCCTGAGATTCCTGACAAAATCCAAAACGGTGCAGCCCAGTTCAACACCCAATAGCCAGAAAGTTGACTTGGATCAATAGCTGAGGAGATTTTGTCCATCATTTCACTTTGGCTATTCATATTGTGTGGACATGATTGATTTGTCTTTCTCTTCTTTCACAAGGGTGAGATCCAAGCTCAGTGCCCATCACTACATACAACACAGCACACCTCATTCCAGTACCTGCACCACCCCATGCTCCTCAGGGAGGGGGGAACCACCTGCCAGCAGCCACCTTCCTTGGTAACTTCCCATTCTCAAACTACAGTTATTCAGGGTCATGCCATTTGTTTCAGCCTGGTTTTATTGACTGGGTAAATAACTCCCTTGATTACAGCAGTTACAGTTTTCCCTGGGGTTATGTTTGGCAACAAGATGCTCACCCTTCTGTAACTGCACTATTAATTAGGAAGTCTGTGTTTTCCTTCTTATCAAAAGCAACTAAGCTCCCTGCCACTGGAATTCTTTCTTCTCCCTTTCCTAGGGTGAGAGAACAGTGGGTATTTGCTTGTTACACTTCAAGTCTTCTGTATGCTTTTAATAAAATCTGTAATTAATACTTTGAGAGGCTTTTTCCCTCATGTCTGAGCACATCTTGAGCACAACTTTTTAAAGGCAATAAACAAAAATAAAGAATGGTTAATTGCATTCCCAGCATGACTCTGACATTTCTCTAAATGATGCAATAGCCTTGGGTGGCTAAATGTGAATATCTAAAAGATGTCAGTGTTGTATTCATAACAAGGAACCTGATTCCATGAACTAATTACTCTTTAGAGGGAAAACACTGCCAAATCTTGTGCGGTGTTAAAATTCAGGGATGCTGGACTTTCTGGGAACACAGAGCAAGCTATTAGTGCCCTTTTCCAGGTTTTAGAAGAAAGCATCAAGTCTTCAGCTTCAGTTGGAGTCCATTCAAGCTTTTCGTGCTCTTTATATATTTTAACAGGTCAGTGACAAAACTAGACATGCCAATATAAGCAGAAATGAGCCCAAAACATTTCCACATGGGAAACTGATAATAACGGTATAATTTCTAAATACTGAGTCTATATTACTTATTGCCATCAGATACCACAGACTGAGAGTTTAGACTTTGAAAAAATTAGACAAAATAATCAGAAGAGATTGTGTTCATCTCACATAATCTGTTAAGAGTCTGTTTATAGGCAAAGAGGGGAGAAAGGCACCTCCTGACACTGACTCAGGTTTTCAGCTTTTAGGCTCCAAGTTTAAAATGAAATGTGCTCATCACTTAAATGAGAATGTACATTTCAAATTTGTAATCAAGAGAAGACAATTTTTCAAGCAAGACATACTACACTTTCCATATCTGGACTACAATAAAAATTTTTCCAATTAATATGTCACTGATCACTATCAGGACCAGAAATCTGGAATATAATGAGGATGCAGCACTTTCTGTATTCACACAATGTACACTTGAAAGGATTTTGTATTTTTCTGAATAATAAAGTGTTGGTCCTTGCCCGAGGTAGGCTGTTCAACTGGATGAACCAGATCTGCTGAGAAGACTGTCATGTACTTATTAATGTATTCTTATTCTTACCTATTTTCATATTCTTGTAAGAGCTTTTTATTACATTTTAAAACTTGACTGTGGAGTCCAGGAACAGCTTGATTACAAAAGGCCTGTCTAGAATCTCAAAAAGCCTTGGGGAAGTGTATTGGGAGAATCCCAGAGCTGAAAAGACTCAATCCAGTCTGCAGACATCTGCTGCCACAGTATCTCCAAGCTGCCTACAGTTGACAAGATTTAGTTTCTGTGTACTCCCTAACCCGGATGGAGTCTCACTTTATCAATCCCTTTGTTTCTTCTGTCTCGTGTTCATTAAATATGGACTGACCTTGCATTCCTTAATTCGCTCATAATGAGCATATTGTATTCTCTTAATTGTAGTATCTCCTCCCATCCTTTAGCATAAAACCAGCCCCTGAGATGAATATTTACTCGCTGAACCTATATATTCTACCATGTTGCTTCAATAAATATCTCTGTTTGCCCCCCAAAACTGAGATCGTGTTGCCCCGACCTCTACACCTGACTTTCGGAAAGAAGTCATATTTATATAGTCATCGAACAAAAAACACATGTTTTGGCACTATGAAGTGCCCTGTTCAACACTTACAAATCCTTGAGCACTTTGTACTATAATATTTCCATATAGTTTGATTTGAAGGTATCCAATTGGGTTTGAGTTTTGGCAATCCCTTTTGTACCAAAAAACTGTATAGATAGTTTTATTACTAAGCCTTAGGACAGAAATCACAGGTGTATTTAAAAACTTGAGCCTGGGAGAAGGTGATGTGATATATGCCATATCCGCACAGCCTTCAGCATCTATTGTGAAGACAGAAGAAATGGCCAATGTGTCACATGCAAAGCATAGGTTAGATAAAGGGACAGGGAGGTGGATTGAAAATTGGCTGAAATGCAAGGTTGGAAGGACAGTAGTCCAGTAAGGACAGTAGCACAAAGTCCAGATGGAGGAGAGTCGCTACCAGTGTACGCCAAGGGTCAGTACTGGGGCCAACCCTGTTTTATCATCCTCATTAATAACCTGGACAAGGGCAAAGAGTGTACCCTTAGCAAGTCTGCAAAACACAAAACTGAGTGAGAGGAGTGACTGATACAGAGTATGGGTGTGCTGCCCTTCTGAGGGATCTCAGGAGGCTGGAGAAATGGGCTTATAGAAGCCTCCTGAAGCCTCCTGAAGTACAGGGAAATGTCAAATCCTGCGTGAGTATAGGAACAAGCTCAGCATCAGCATTTGCTGGGGTTTGACCAGCTGGGAAGCATCTTGACAGAGAGCAGTCTTGGGGTTCTGGTCGACAACAAGGTGACCACAAGCCAGCAATGTACTCTTGCTCCAAACACGGCCAGTGGCTGCCTGGGCTGCATTAGGAAGAATGTTGCCGTGAGGTTGAGGGAAGTCGTGTGTCCTCTTCACTCAGGGCTGGTGAGGCCACACCTGGTCCAGTTCTGGGCTCCTCAATACAAGACGCAGATTTCTGGAGTGAGTACAGCACAGGGCTATGAATGTGATTAAAGGTCTGGAACACATGACAGATGAGGAGAGGCTGAGAGAACTATGACTGTTCAGCCTGCAGAAAAGAAACCTTAGGGGAATCTCACCAGGTTCTTCTCAGGGCTGCCCAATGACAGGACAAAAGGCAGTGGGCCCAAACTGAAACACGAGAAATTTCATCTGATCGCAGGAAAGGACTTGTTCTTTTAACTTTGAGAACAGTGAAACACACTTAGCAACACATTGCCAAGTTGTGGAATCTCAATCTGCAGATATATTAAAATCCAACTGGGCACGATGCTGAGCGTCCTACTGTAGCTGACCCTGCTTGAGCAAGGGGGATGAACTGGATGACCTCCCTCTCAATGTAAATGGTTTTGTGACGTTGTGATTCATGATCCTTGAAAGCCATGGTACTGCTAATAGCTTACTGTAACTGCAAAAGGAATGGCTGTTTTCTCTGTCTTTGTAAAAAGTTTCCAGAAGCTTGCTTAAAACTAGCCCAAACACTTTTTTCCCCCACAAAATCATATTACTTCAGTGAAAATTCCTATACACCTTTCTTCATTTATTTCATTTTGGCTTATTTTAATTCCAGAAAAGTTTGAAACTCCTTCATATTTGATTTTATGCATTTGCATTTATTATTTTTAAGTGTTTCATAACAGATCAGGAATAGTAGTGCTACAGAATAGCTGGAATGTTTAATTTTTAATTTTACTGATTGACATGGCTTTTTTTTTTTTTAATGACCTATCTCAGGTTGATTCATTTCAGTGCACAGAGAATCTGGAGAAAGTATTCTGTCCAACCACAAAGTAGTAATTTATCTTCATGATTCTAGAGTAAAATTAAAATAACAAGAATATTTCTTTTATATGTATATGCAGTATGCTTGCATTTGGTAGTGCATGTTATATACGACAATGAGTGTTTTATGAAAGAAAGCAACATTAAAATATTTGAAATTAAATTCTCAAAACATAACTTTTGCATATTCATTTTTATGTGCAAACCCTATTTCATTAGGAAATAAAACTGTGTCTTCAGTCAAGCAAGACATTTCAAAAAGCTGCAATTTTCAGCAAATTGGGAATTGTGTTCATCTCAGTTTCTTCAGATTATGAGTGTTTTACTAATACATTTCATAAGCAGCATCTGAGAAAGAGCATCTCATAAAAAGAGGAGGACCTGATCCCTTGGATGTTATGTATACATAAATGAGAGATGAAAGTCTCCTGAAGTGAAATGATAATTCCTTGCGTCATGCCAGTAAATGAGAGCAAAGAAACAGATAGAGAAGTAACCAGTTGGTTATTTAGATACTAATTAACTTTACGAGATTTCAATACATCACCGTTTCACAGGCATGCAGCAGAGAAGTCTTTCTGGACATTTCCAGCCAGATGTTGAGAAGCCTCTGTTTCCCTGAAAGGAAAATATTTTCATACATTAAAGATGCTCAGTGGCATCTACAACCAACCATATTCAGATGGTCTCTGGTCAAATAATCAATTTAGGGACTGCCAAATAACCACACTGGCACCATATGCTGGGGAGAGACCCTGGGGAAGGGGAACATCAGTGCAGTGCTTGAGTGGGACTGCAACGCAGAGAAGTTGGCCCTGCCTGCTGGGGCTGATCTGCCATGACAGAGACTGGCTCATGACGATGTTCCAAAAGGAATACTGAGATTAAATGAACAATGAGGAGACAGTAATTACAGGAGAAGAGGAAAACAGTGACATTTATGTCCTGTTTTGGTGTATCTGGGTGCAAAGTCTTCCTTACTCACCCCAAAACAGTGAGATCCATGTCTCCATCACCCTAGTGCTGAGGTCATTGCAAGAATCAGATACAATTCCCTCTGCAGTGCATAAACATATGCTGAAAAGGGGTCACCATGCATTTCTGTCCAAAAATAAGACCTCAAACCCTAAAAAGCAGGTAAAAAAATAAAAGCTCTCTACTCTGTAGGCACTAAGCAAGTCTAAAAGAGAAAACAAGAACATCTGAATATACATTAAAAGGTCTAAATTCAGTAAATGAGAGTTCTGTAAGTACTGTCTCTGATAGTATATTCTGTTTCAAGAAAGGCATTTATTTCTCCCTACCTTATCAGTACCCCAGTGATAGTTTGTGATCTAAAAAGAAACTTCCCCCCCCCCCCACTAGCAAATGAATGTTTACAGTCTGGGGCTGTATGACAGATAAGGACTTTTCTAAAATGGCTACAGTTTTCTCATTTCTCAGATTTCTCATTTCTCATTTCTTTTCAGGAGGGTATTAGACATAGTTTCCCCAGACTTTAGAATCAACCTGTGGATGTTCATTAACTGCACTAGAACAGGACATGGGTGGCTTCTGGGTTGGAAAGCAAGGAGGGATGAAAAGAGGGAGAAGGCAGCACCTGAAGGACAGGAGAACAGACATCAATTTCTTGACTGTCCAGCATAAAAAGGAAGGAAAGAGTTTGCAGTTCTCTTAATATCTTTTCTGATGAAAGACCTGCTTCCAGTGTAGGAAATTAGGTAAAGAAAAATATGTTGATTAAAGCTTATGGGGTCATGTAGTCTGTGATGCTATAGCCCAAACAGCTCTACAGGAACTAATTTTCAGAAAAGACTTGCTTTGATCTTAGAGGCCAAAAGGTCTGCTAGATCATCTCATGGACTTTCTTATCTATTAGCATACTAAATTATGGTTTTCCACAGTTACTCCAGCATACAATCTGGTAGCATGTAAATGTTTTGCATAATGTATATCTTAAATAAAGACACTGAAAACCTTGAAAGACATCCTGCTTTCCCCTGGGGCCTTGCTGTAATGGGTCCTTACAAACATTTGCTTTATGTCTAATTGGAATCTGTTTTCAGGTACCTGTCACTGAATTGTATTATCTCAGTGTCTGCTAGGATAAATGGGCTTGGTATCTTCTTCCCAAGGGAATCCTAATGCAATCCTGTTATCTTTCAGTCTTCTGCTTAGTAAGATGTTAAGATATTTAAATCTCTTCCTTTAAAGGTACTTTTTTTTCCTTTTTAATAAAAATCTACACTTTAAAAAATTATTATTATTCACTCTGTTCTGCATTCGTTGCTGCATTTGCTATTTTTTGCTATTCTTTTTTATATGTAGACATTGGTTTTCCCTATTAAAATCATTATATTTGCTACATTATGAAGTTATTCTCCACTAGATTGAAGTCAGAAATTAAAACTACAACCTCAAAGTTTCTCAGATTACCAAGATGTAGCCAAGAATAATGTAAGCAAGCTAAACAGCACTTCTGACTGCATGAATGAGCTTTTTAAATCTTAAACAATGTAAAATAGATGTGCTGAATTTTCCAGTCCCCAATTTTTCCCTCCTAATTACCCATCTCCACTGTTTAGATACAGATTTGCTCTATATTTAGTAATTGGATTATCCTATTGTTTGGCTTTCTTAATTCAGGCTGTTAGAATGTCTTTTATTTATACTAGTCTTTTAATATCTCTCCCTCTGACAGGGTCATTTTTTTGCAGCTCTGCGTTGCATTTATATGAGATTGTATACACTTGCAACTACAGGTGCTCTATAAATCTTCATCACTGTGAATTACAGACAGAAATAAACAAGGTTGACGAAAGACCTTTTACTGCTATCAGTTACGACATTAAATGGGTTATACAGACAAGCTGTGACCTGTGATATCAGATTGGTATCTACAGTTTTTAATCTCTGTTCTTGGCTGTGGTAGAGAAAAAAATGGCTATCATATATCACTAGCAAAGCATGCAGTAAGTTGTAAGAACGTGTGAGCTCAATGACATTAAACAGCAGATGCTGTGTACGTACATAAGCTGTGATGTACCACACATCTACTACAAACATTAGCAGTACACTGTGATTATGAACACAAATACATTATAGGTGACTTGAAACAGCGGAGTTTAGATAATTGCAATGGGAAAGTGTAATTGCAATGAGCAAGCATCATTAACTGATTTACTTAGATAATCAAGGGCCAACTAAAATTTCTCCACTACACTGTGGAGAAACCACATTGTAATCCAATTAAACCAAAGAAAAAGGGCAGGTGAACTCTTGAAGTAATGGAAGAATATGACTACTTCTGTTTCCTCTTTCAATACACTCTCTTGGCCATAAGGGTAATAATCCTGGTATATAGTTTGTGACAAACAGTGCATTGTTGCACATAGCCATATATTTGTATTTTTCTTTAGTTTGAAAACAGTGAGACTTCAGTTGTTGTTGTTGGCTGGACTTCACGAACGAAGATTTTGGGATAAGCCTGCGCAGGGGATTTTTTAGGTGAGGCACAGTGTGCGCGGAACTGGCCCCACCCCCTTTACTCCTGAGGCTCATCTTGCCACGGCCGAGCACGCTCGGATGGTGACAGCAAGTTCCTCGGGATTCGAACCGGCGTCCTCAGAGGAGGAGCCGGCTCCACAGGCGGGGGCCTACGCCACTCAGCCAACGCCCGCCGCCTCTCAAGTGTAACATCTCAAATTAATATTAAGGAAAAAACCAACAAACAGAAAAACAATAATGTCAGGTTGTTGAGCAATCCTGGGAGCCCACGTAGGTCAGAGCACCAGGGGAAGACCTCACCTTATCCTCTCTGCTACCGAATGACACAAACGTGGCACTGCAGCCATGCCTGCAACACGAGCTGGGGCAGGGAGACTTCAGTACTCCAGGTATGACCAGTACAGTACAGCCTATTCGCTTCACAGGATATGGAATCCATACTGATGGCCTGATGTCTAAGTAGCTCATCTAACACTTTTGATGAATCTAGTCACTGACTTCTAGGGAAAGAAGGGGAAAGAGTGCCAGGGACATGAATCCACCAGGCAATGGCTCTGTTAAGCCATCCTCTGTCTAATCTCTCACCCATGCATAGTGGCCTGAAATCATGAACTTAACATGTAATGCATAGAGTTCAGAGAACAACCTCTCTCCCAGTTTAGATAAAACTCTGCCAGGCTCCAGCAATGCTGAATCTTGCATGCAGAGCAACAGTTACTCTTCGAGATTCATTCTGATAAATAGTTGTAATTTTGATCATTCCCTCCAAAACATGCAGTGCTTTTGTTCGGACATTGTTCATGCCTTCAACATAGATTTTCAATGTAATTTGAAATAAATTCTTGTAATATCAAAACAGCTGAATTACTGCAAGATAAGATCTGAAAGTTTCAGTGTTTGAATTCTTTCTATTATAAGTCAAAAAGGAAATCCCATATCAAGCAGCTATTCTATTAAGTATTAAAATAGTTTCAATCACAGTGACCAGTTCTGCTCACATCCTTTAGTTTAGCCGGAGCAAAGATCTGCAGTATAAATTTGAGCATGTGAAAAGTCCCAAAGAAGTTACCACTCTGTTACCATCTAATATACAGCATTTACAGTGGTACTTCAGAGATCTGCCGAGCTGAGATCTTCATGATTAGCCTTTGCCTTCAGAATACTACAGATGTTGATTATTGCACCTATTTTTTCAAAGAACAAAGATAGAAAAATAAGTATTCTTTTAATCATAGAATGGTTTGGGTTGGAAGGGACCTTGAAGATCATCTAGTTCCAGTCCCCCTGCCTTAGGCGGGGACACTTTTCACTAGACCAGGTTGCTTGAACACCTCCAGGGAAGAGGCATTCACAACTTCCATGGGCAACATATTCCAGTGCCTCACCACCTTCATAATAAAGAATTTTTTTCCTAATACCTAATCTAAATCTACTCTCTTTCAGTTTGAATCCATTCTTCCTTGACCTGTCACTACATACTCCTGTAAATAGTCTTGCCTTATCTTTCCATTAAGTTCTCTTCAGGTACTGGAAGGTCACAATTAGGTCACCCCAAGACCTTCTCTTTTCCAGGCTGTACAGTCCCAATTCTCTTAGCCTTTCCTCATAGAAGACATGCTTCATCCCTCTGATCAGCTTGGTGGCCTCCTCTGGATTCACTCTAACAGGTCAATGTCCTTCCTGTGCTGGGAACCCCAGAGCTGGATGCAGCACTCCAGGTGGCGTCTCACCAGAGCAGAGGGGGAGAATCACTCCCCTCAACCTGTTAGCCACACTGCTTTTGATGCAGCCCATTGGCTTTCTGTCCAGATGCTGCACTCTGAGAACTTGTCTGTCATTTGTAAACCAAGAAGCAGCTTCCACAGGATCATCAAGGTAGAACATGAGTTTCTTTTGAAACTTTTCAACTGACAGCTTCTGAGTAGAAATGAACAGTAGCTGTCAATAACAACTGAGTAACAGATGTTGTAAGTATAGGGACCATAAATTAGCATCCTGACTGAGACAGAGCTACTACAAACCTACAACAAGAGCATTTCAGCATGCACTTCAGCAATACCTGGTAGAAGGACTCGGCAGTGGAACCAGGTGGTCATAAAAAGAAAGTTATTTGAAGAATTCAGAAATGTCTGTTTCTGAATTATGCAGTACCACTTCAAGGTTCTGTCAAAGTTATGTGTGTTTTCTTGTGTTGTTCTGAAAGGAAAAGCAGACCTGAGATATTAATGTTCAGTTAAGAACATTAATTTAAAACATGCACAGGGCTAAAGCACACTATCAGCTGCTTTATGATACAGATAAGCTTGTAAAATACAGACAGCAGAAATGTATGATTTTAAGCTTGATGTTTTCAAATACAGCACTAAAGGGGATAGTTGATATTCCATTATTGTTTTGATTCTGAAAAACATAGTTTTCTTGTACTTCTAGGTGAAATGGTAGTAATTGCAGTGGTGCTGGGCATCCTAGATAGTCACAAAGCTAGCAGAAGCAACCCAAGACTGCTGAGGAGAAGCAGCCCAAAAGTTGGAAATGTTTGGAGCAGTATTTGTCACCTGCTACACCACTTGATTCAGAAACATTTTTGAGGTCAACTTTAGGCTATTCTGCTGATACCCTCCAATACAAGGCACTGATGCTAGTGTATCTCATGGTCCCAGAAAGAAAGGCACTCAGACTCCATACACTATTGCTTAAAATACCATTTTCTGGAGGTAACATAAGAAAGAGAAAGAATACAAGTAGTCTTACACTCCTTCAGATGCTGGGAGCCCTGAGCTGTGCAGCATCTGACAGACCTCTGCTCAGGGCATGTGGTACAGATCCCATGGGTAGAAAAGGTTCACCAACATTTTGGTTTTGAGACCTCTTATATAAATTTCTTAGACAAAAACATCATTATATGTGTTGTAAAACAACAGCATGTTCACATGAGAACTTGCTGCTCCTCTTTAGATAAAGAAAAGGCAACACTTGTAATCAGCAACATGGAGTGGGAGCTGCCCGCAGGCTCCTCTGTTACCATCACCCAGATGAGTTTATGCTGTGGCCAGGAAACTTGCACAGCCCAGCACAGGCCTGAAGGACAAGCACTGGCCTGTGCTTGCTCAGGCACTCCTCATGGATCACTAACTGATGCACAATAGCTTTCTGGTTAGGATTGTTACAACCCCAAAGGAGAACATCTTGCAACTGCTCAAGGCTTTAGGCTTTGCTTCTCTGCTGTGGGCATCAGCTGGTGCTCTGTGACACCTCGGTAGCTCCGGAAAGTGACCTCCACCTAATACGAGACAGAGTAACAAAGGATTGTTGCTGAAGGGTTGGTTTATTATCAAACATGAGGGATTTGTAGGCAGGCTGTGCTCCATGGTCAGGGGAGCTAGAGAGATAATAAGGATGCAGAGTGCATCAGGCTTCTCCCCTCATCAACCACGGCACACACCACACAGCTGCAAGAACAGAAGCAAGCGGCCTGCTGTAGAGGAAACAAGATGCTTATGGCTCTGTCTGGGATGTAGGATATGTTGCTGCTTCCCATCTTTACACAGACACCCTTGGACTTTCACAGATGATTTCTCTTTTCTATAGCAAATAGAGGGTGAATATGTGCACAATACAAGCAAATCTCACATCTTACCTTGCACAGCATTTGCCAAGAACACAGACTGTGTACTGGAACTCTGAACACATTCAACATCTGGAGAACATCTACTTAAGGGCTGCTCTGGGATCATCATAGTTCTTCTTACACCAACTTCACAGGGTTGTCTCTGGGCACTTCTGCAGAATGGATTTTCAGGAACATATTACTTACTAAGGTCCTACATTTATTGTCCTCCCTCATGCCCACTTTACATTTAATATATGTGCTATAGTGATATGCAGTATAGCAAGAATCAGAAATTGTCTGATAGCACTCCATCTGACAAAATATCCTGCTTGACTGATCCTGCAAGCCAAGCAATATGAACTATTCCCACTGAGTGATGATTTTCCTGGAGGAAAATCACTTTCCAGTTAAATTTTGGCTCTTCAGATTTAATAATCTGCTACCATACACATAATGAGAGTTATTAATTTAGGCCTCTGTTTATGAAGAAGGCTTTAACTTTAAGCCATGGAGTTAATTGATGTTAAAAAGCCAGGATATTTAAAAATACACTAAAGTTTGTATGGAAGCACAGCACTTATAGAGAAATAACAATTTTGCTCAATGTAAAATTATTTGTGTATGGCTGTTTAATTGTTTTATTTGGTATAACTGAAAGGTTTAGTGCATAAAATCTAGTTAACTTTAATAAAGAACACTGGTAAATTTACAAGAGTAAATTTGATCACTATATGGTTCTATAAAAGCAAATATAAATTATTTTTCTAAAGAAGCATAAGAAATACTGATGCATTACAAATTAAAGTCATGTAGATATTCACAGAAGCAGTATAAAGCGGAAACATAGATTTTAAAGTATATCAGGTGTGCATAAGCAACGGTTTAAATAAATACGTCCATTGGAAGAAACTACTTTCTTTTACCTGTAATCTTGTAAATTACTGGTAAATATTATACAAGCGTACATGTAGCCCTAATGAAATGATACAAATTAACACTAGATAAGCAGTACAACCTGCACCATTAAGATTAGATTAAGGGTTAGTTAAAAAAAGTTATAAACATCTTAATGTATTTTCTATCTTCTAGGACTCAGAACATAGCTATTTTCCTTAGCTTGCTCTTACAGATTTGCACAAAGGGAAATCTCCAAATTTCCCATGGTGTCCCTTCTGGGGCATCACAATTCTGATATGTAACCTAAATGTCATGCTGAGGTTTCAGCTGCTGCACTGCTTGCTTTTTTGTCTTCACTATGGATTGCTATTTGCTCATGCTAGGACAGCTGTGAGAATCATCTTCAGACTTAGGTTCACTGGAACCTCCCGACTCCTTCATGGAGCTGCTCCCTAGCTGGCATCCTACATTTCTGCAGCCACTGGCTCTAACCCTGCATTTGTGCCTCATGAGCATCCCGATTTTCAAAAACATTTTTTTTTTTCAGTTCTCCAAGGTAATTTCTAAAATCTAATCTTGTTCCCCAGCACAGTCACAGCATTCCCAGCACCGCAGCTGGTGTTACCCACGAATTCAGCAAGCCTGTGTCATTATCCACATCACTGGTGAAACCCTCTGACAGCACTGGATGAACCTCTGCATTTATAAAGCTCTGCGTTTCCACGGCTGACACCTGAGAACTGGCTAGACACAAAACTGTACAACCCGTCCTGCAGTGAGCTGTCCCCTCACTTAGACTTTATCCAAGCGCCACGGGAGCCAAATCCACGCTTCAACGAACTAAACTCTCCCTTCCCTCTCTCTTCCTTCATCAAAGAAGGACGTCGAGCTCTTCTCACCTCAGCTGTTACCACAACGCCGCTGCTGCGGATTGTGCATCTTTCCGTCACACTCCGCACCTTCCGCAGCGCAGCCGGTGCGGCCGCGGCTCTCGGCCCGGGGTCACTCTCGGTCCAGGAGAACACTCTCGGCCCGGGGGACACTCTCGGTCCAAGGGGCACTCTCGGTCCAGGGGGACACTCGTGGCTTTCGGCCCGATGGGTGACTCTCAATCCAAGGGGCACTCTCTGCCCGGGGGACACTCTCGGTCTCGGGGTCACTCTCAGTCCAGGGGGACACTCGCGGTTCTCGGCCCAGGGGACACTCTCGGTCCAGGGGACAGTCTCGGCCCAGGAGACACTCGCGGTCTCCGGTACCCGCTGTGCCCTGGGCTCGGCGGGCGCTGCGCGGGGCGGGGCAGCGCGGCCGGCGGCCCCCGCCGGGGTCACCATGACGNGTCCCTACAGCTGTCCCTACAGGTGCCCCTACAGCCGTCCCTACAGCCGCCCCGACAGCCGCCTATATAGGGGCGTCGGCCAGCCGGGCGACCCTTGAGGTGGAGGGCGGCGGAACTCCCTGCGGGCCCCGGTGGCGAGCGGAGCCGAGCAGCGCGGTGCGGGCTCCCCGGCAGCAGGGTGGGAGGGAAGGGGCTGCCTGCCTGAGGCCTCGCCAAGTATTTGTGGTGGTTTGGAGTGTTTTTCATTTCCCCCGACTTCATCCTATTTTTCTGTTGTCCTGGGTTGTTATTTTTATTTGTTTGGTTTTCTCGTCTCCGCAAGGTACGGACGTTTGGGGCGGCGATGCGTCGCATCGGTGAGAAGAGCCGGGCGGGGCGGCGGGAGCCGTGCCCTGCGGCCCCCCGCAGCAGCGGCGGGCGAGCCGTGCTGGGGGTGCTGACAGAGAACCAGCAGCAGCGGCCCGGCGAGCCCCGCGGCCAGGTGAGCCCCGCTGCCGGCAGCACTGTGGGCAGGCAGGGACGGGGGCCGTGCCTGCCCTCCCTTCCTTCCCCGTGGGCCGGGGGGAGCTCCCTGCCCCGGGGAGGGCCCGGCGCTGGCGGCCTGCTGCCGGTATGAGCCCTGTGCCCACCGCCTCTCGAGGCTGCAGGTGACGGTCTGGCAGGGTGAATGGGTCTCCAGTTAGTAAGTTTCCCTGCTCGGTGCTAACCTGCAGGCGCTTTCCCGTGGAAGTACTCTGAGAAAATAATTCATCCTGGAAGGAAGGGAGACTTGAGCATTTACCTCCCAAAGCATAGGGGATGCCTTAAAAAGGACTATTTGCTGATGCCTACCCAAAGGTGCCACTGCTGTGTTCTGGACATGCTCTATTCAGGGTACCAGAGGCTTCAAGAAGCTCAAGTTCATGGCAGGTTGTCTCTCTGCCTTTCTGTTCCTTGGGCACTTCTGGTGTCTGCTGGTGTGACAGGGAAACTAACTATGCTGACTTACAGGACTTAAAACAGCAGCTGCTACATGTACACAAAGTTCTTGGTGACTGTGTAAAGCTCCTAACTCAGTTTGTGGCTTATTAGTAGTACATGATGTGAAGGATTATAGCCTAGTCACACCTAGCCCCCCTGGTGTTGCGATGCTTAAGCTCAAAAGTTCAGTTTTTAAACTCTACTTGAAGTGCCTTGGAAGCGAAGTCCTTCATAGTCGGTGGCAATGCCTGAGCACTTTTGTTACTTGCTGCACTTGCAGCTGCTCCTTGCCAGAACCAAATGTGGAGCAGACTCTGCACTTGCCAGCCCCATTTGAGCTGAGCAGCAGCATCATTCTCCTTGGTGGTAGGCACTGACTGTGGAGCTGCTCTCCCCATTCCTAAGTTTAACTCAACCTCACCCTTTCTATGAGGAGTATGTTGCAGCAAGACAGCAACAAGTGGTACTCCCAAGGCACCAATTGTAGCTGGTGGCTTTTCCTGTGAACTTTTACGTTATTAGTGTCTATCAAGCAAGGAAAGTGATTTTCTTTTTGAACACAAGTGGCACTTGCTGTTTTCTTCCTGAGCTGCCCTCCCACAACATTACTGTGTGCTCTGCTTCAGGGTGCTGCTGTTACCAAGTGCTTCTCTGGTTCTGAAAACACCATCCCTTCATTTGGAAAAGATGAAGTGCCCAACTGCATGTTCAATGCTGCATCAAAGCAAGGGTTTGCTATCTACATAGATGATGCAGAAGATAAAGAAAACTACAGCTGCCAAGTGTCTGAAGAGCTGGAATCAGGCCAGTGTGAACTGGATACTAGTGCAATGACATCCAGTATTCACCTGCTGCTGGATCTGAGTTCAGGTAACTCCTGTTACTACTCAGATGGTATCCATAGCACAACCACACGGGTGGTTACGAATTATGATGCTGGTAAACTAGTGAGTAGCTTATGTTACATAAATAACACTTCACTATAATTTGGATTGTGTCTACATGAGGCATCTGAGCTAAAAATACCAGGAGGCGGTGAAGAAGTTAATTACACAAATGTCTTGCTGCTTCCTACTGCTTGTTAGGATCTCCTATGATAGTGGACACATCCTTTCAGTCCCAACCTGAGGATCACATGGAAGATGTTGTAACTCTGACTGTGGGAGAATATGCAGAAGACATCCACCAGTACCTCCGAGAGGCTGAAGTGAGTGGCTTGTAAGAAGCTTATAGGTATTTGTGGTATCTCTGATGGGCTGCAATATTGCAGAGGTGTATGCTGCCCCAGGATAACCCAAGGCTGCCACTGAACTACAAAGGAGAGAAAGCAAATAGTAAAATTCATCTCTGACGGCAGCATAGAGTTGGTGATAAAATCTTTCAGGATTACTGTGTTCCTGAAATTTCCTACAACTGGAGCATCTCTTGACTCTTTGAGATGAAGAATTCTTGCAAATTGGAGTAGAATGCTGAAAAAATACTAAAGCAGTTTGTGATGTCACTGCCTGCTGTCTTGCTATAGTAGTAGTTCTTCCTACCTTTGTGTCAGAGTAGTGAAGTGCAGTCTCCTAATAGGAAGAGGAGGGGGAAAAAATGTAATTTTTTCATTTTTGGATCCTTCTGAGTGACTCAGTTGTTGGATGGCAAAGACTCTCTGTAGTTCAGGAAGTCTTTTCCTGTTCTGCTGCTAATACAGTAGCTTCTATCTATCTCTTCAGTGTAGAAATACCACTTTCTAGAGATGCTACTAGCTGGTAGTTAATAGTTGCCATTGTAGTTAGTAGTAATCATTATTAAGAGTGGAAAAACTGCTGTGACTTTTAGTGTAAGTATAAAGAATGTTAACCAGCGAAGCAATCTATGGTTCTCTTTGGAATGAGCATCCTGATTCTTCAACTCTTTCCAAACAGGTAAGATTCAGGCCCAAGCCCTATTACATGAAGAAGCAGCCAGATATCACAACAGGAATGCGTGCCATCTTGGTAGACTGGCTGGTGGAAGTAGGGGAAGAGTATAAACTTCGGACAGAGACTTTGTATTTGGCAGTGAACTACTTGGACAGGTTTCTTTCCTGCATGTCTGTTCTCAGAGGGAAGCTGCAACTTGTAGGAACAGCAGCAATTCTTCTGGCTGCGTAAGTGTTTCATCTCCTGAAGTCTTGGTGAGGTAAAACTTATTTTTGGATTTGGTCTTGCAGGAAAGTAAGGAAAGTTAACCTGCTGTAGTAGGTAGCTTCTCATATGATCAACTCTGCCTACTTTGATACTAGCAAAATTAAACATTAAATGTTTGATGTGAGGAGCTGTAGCAGGGAAACCCTGTAACCATAACAGCAGGAGTGAAAACACTGCTATGTTAGGCTCCTAGTCTGCAAGGCTGCAATATATTCATAGTTGCAATCTGCAATTAGTCTTCAACTGTTCTAAGTGGACAAGGAAAGCAACATAGTTTAGGAGTGCTTGGGTTTTTGTCTGGAGTGTGTTGTATTACTGAGACTTTCTTACTGAAAGCTTGCTATTAATCAAGAGCTAACAACATGTGCTTCCATCTAGGCTGATGACTAGGCGTTCATCTCAGCATATTTGCCCAAGTTTGAAACTAAATTGTTAGACTGGAGGAACAACTGAAATTAGAGCTCTGCATAAGTCTTAGTAATGTCATATGCTCATCCTGACATAGGTCCAGCAGAAAACTTTTTTATTCTAAATTTCATATGGACAAATGTGGCTTCTATATCCCTTTTTCAGGAAGTATGAAGAGATCTACCCACCAGAAGTGGATGAATTTGTCTATATAACGGATGATACCTACACAAAGAAACAGTTGCTAAGAATGGAACACCTGCTTCTCAAAGTGCTGGGTTTTGACCTAACAGCCCCAACCATCAACCAGTTCCTCCTTCAGTATATGCAGTGGTGTGGAGTCTGTATGAGGACAGAGAACTTTGCAAGGGTAAGAGCTACCTACCTTTTGAAACTGAGGGGGGAGAAATGATCCTTAAAGGAACAATGCTTGCATTTCATGAAGCTACCTCAGTGAATAGCAACTGTGATGCTCTGAGATGCTCTTTTTGTCATACAAAGCCTTATCTGGGACTGCAACAGGCCTAAAACTGGATGTTTTGTAGCCTGTGGCTTGTTTACTGAGATTTCTGGATAAATGTCTCATGGAAGGCCTAGATCTGGCCTGTCTGTTTGGCTGGGATTAAATCACTGACTAGGCAGTTATGTGGAAGGAATCTGGTGTGTGACAGTGCCTGTCTAGCACCTGGATTTAATCCTACTGCACATCGCTACACAATGACACAGAATATGGCTGCATAGCTGCATGGCAGTTGCCTGAAACAGGCAATCCTTATTAGAAACTGCAGACTTACAGTGAAACATCTGACCTGCTCCTTCTCTGCAATGGGTGTAGTGTTGTACTGTGTCTCTACTCCAGCAGAGTCCAAGTTGTCCTTCTTAGTGCTATCTGTTAATCTCAAATCTCCAAGTGGTCTCCACCTGTGTGAACAAGAACCTCGGAGGATGGGAACAGTGTGTCTTTGTTATTTGCACAAAACTTGAATTTTCTAAGTCTCTATCTGTAAAATTATGTCAGAGTGGATGATGGGACCAGAACTTCAGATTGTGTAGACTGTTTGAGCTTTGGCAAAACTTGATCTTTCTATCCCCCCTGAAACATGCTAAAGGATCTCCTGGAAGATTAACAGGACTAGAATGGTACTTCTACTCAGACATATAACCTGTGATTTTTTTTACACAATACTGAGACCACTGCCAAACTGTAGTG
Organism: Formicarius rufipectus; assembly: GCA_013399695.1. Taxonomy (NCBI): domain Eukaryota; kingdom Metazoa; phylum Chordata; class Aves; order Passeriformes; family Formicariidae; genus Formicarius; species Formicarius rufipectus. The sequence goes on from VXAU01002865.1 coordinate 67,431, forward strand.
CTTGCTATGTTGGACTGATTGTACCACCTAGGCTCATTATTTTTTCAAAAACTTTGGATTTTCTTTTCAGTATCTTGCAGAGCTGAGTCTTCTTCAAGCCGATCCTTTTCTGAAGTACCTTCCTTCACAAATTGCTGCAGCAGCCTACTGTCTAGCAAACTATACAGTGAATAGATCTTTCTGGGTAAGAACTGTATGCTAATAATTAGATCAAGCACTTTGTTACTTTATGTTTCATTAGAACTGAGCTGAGAAGTAGGGAAGAGTAGCTGCAAAGTGCATTGTTACAAAGACTGAAATCCTAGGATGAGTAGTTGTTCCTGACTTGATGGGACTACCTGATAAATGTTAAGGAAGCCTGAAATATCATGCTGCTTCTCTGAAATGGGAGGGACTTTGTCTTGCTCACTTACATCAAGTCTGTACCTAAGGCATTGCTAATCTCAAAAAATCGTTCCCCAGATAAAAAAAACTCATTCCCCAGATAAAACACAGGGGCTTTCTGGCAGGTAGGGGGGAACTGAAGGTGTCTACTTGAGGGATTACACTGAGTGGCTGCTTTAACACAAGCCTTGATAAGCCTTCCAGCTGTGTGTTGGAGGAATAGGTTCATTAGAGAACAGGATCCAGAAGAGATGTAACAGATGCCACATGCTTAGAGCAGAAGGAGCTTGTCAGATCTCATGGCATCAAGGAAGACCTAGAGTGAAACTGGTGGCAGAATAGCTTGAATCTTTTTCATGCCTAAAGAATCTAGAATGGGCACTGATGTAGTGAAAATGGTTTCTGCTTCCATGGGAAATGCATCTTCTAGATGACTGCTGACTACAGTAGAGTAACGCTGTCTTTTTTTTTTTTTTTTTTTTCCCCTCACCTGACCAGCCGGAAAGCCTTGCTGCATTCACTGGATATTCATTAAGTGAGATAGTGCCTTGCCTGACTGATCTGCATAAAGCATGTCTTGATGCTCCCCCTTGCCAGCTGCAAGCTATTATGCAGAAGTATAAGCACCCAAAGTAAGTAACCACTAAGCTAGTGTTCTGTAACTCATAGGCTGTAAGTACCAGATGAAGTGGTTTAGCAGCTTCTAGTTTTGAAGCAGAAATCTTGGTCAGCCTCTTGAAATGAAAACTTTTCTGACCAGAAAAGTAATTAATCTGTAAGTAAACAGATGCACTGGATAACAATTCTTTCTGTAATATTGCAGGGTGATTCTTCTCCAGTATATTGCACATGTGGGTAATTGATAGCTTTAGACTTGTCAGCTAAGCTAATACCTGTAGCAACTGCATTTCTATTCCAGGTACCTGCAGGTGTCACGTCTGGAGCTCCCACCAGTTCTTCCTCTACAGTAGAGACTGTGGATTCTGAACTTGAAGAGTACCCTGTCCCAATCAGTGAAGCTGGTCTGATATTTCAAAGAGCACTGCAGGTCATGTGTCTGTAACCATAGTGATCAGAATGGTTTTAAGCTTATATTTTTTAATGAGATGCCTTTTTTTAAGGAGAATATTAGACAATAGCTCTTAACGTAACTGATAGCACTTTTAATAAATGTCTTATTGCACTCTACTTTTGTGAATCTTCTGACTCCAGATAATATCCTCAGTAAGTGGAATGAATTGTAGGGAGTTTGCTGGGGGTTTTTTGTGTTTTGTTTGTTTGTTTTTTAATTAAATCTCTGTAAGCAGGGCTTATAAGCTAGTTGGAGTGGATAAAGCATGGCTTGAACCAACACAACTTGACATCTCTGTAGACACAGGTTATTTGCTACAGTCTTACTACTTCCACTTCTATGAGACAACGTTATGTGGCCATGAACAGAAGCTCTTTTCTGGAACTTTTTTGCCATATCAGACTGAAAACATCCACTGTGAAATCTGAACACATTCACAGATCATCGATATTGAGGTAAAAGTCAGACTTCCCTTTATGGACACAGACTAGGGAGATTGCTCTGCGTGGAGCTGGAGGAATTGGAGACTGTGGGTGGCAGAGCTTTAGGAACACTTCAAATAGTGGTGGACAGACTGCAGTAGAGAGCAGTGCTGGAAGCTGTGATGTATTAGAACAGTAGTACTAGGACAGTGTAATTGAGCTACACGGCTCCTGAGTCATACTTGTGCTATGGAGTAGTTTTATAGCTTGGCTGTCTGAGATGACCCCTTTTGCCAAGAGAACACTGCTGAATGTGTGAAGGAAGCGTGATGGAATGGAACTATTAACTATTTTAGCCTGAGCTGCAACACTGTCAGTTATTTGTTAGGTAATGTTTAAAAAAAACCCCACAACCTCTAAAACAAAAATACCCACACTATGTTGTGTACTCTTAAACACAGTCTCTGTCCAAAGTAGTCAAAAAAATCAGTTGATGATATTGTCCAACACTTAGAGGACTATAATCCACTCATCTAAATGGCAGGGTAAGTCTGAGGCATTCTGTTACTGCAAGAGTTTAAAAAATTCAGTGCTTGCTCCTTCTTAAGAACAAGCTGTGCAGTGTATTGTTTCCACGCAAGAATAGGCTTAATGCTTGACATCAGCACTCAATTCAGCAAACATACTAAGTATCAACTAAAAAGCCTCTTATTCTAATTTTAAAATCTGATTAAACCTGTGTGTGTGTGGTGACACTCATAGCTTCAGGGGTTTCACTTCCCTTAATGTGTGTTAAGACTTTCTTCCCATTGACTCACCTCTGCAGGTTGTTGACTCTCCTTAATAATGCAAACCTTTGTGTTCCTCCAAAGTGGAGGTATTACTTATGAGAGATTCATTTGTCTCAAAGTAGATATCCTTTAATGGAGGGGAGCATTCCATTTCAGTCTAGCATAGACAGTTCTTGGTCTCTTGCTTCAAACACTTTTTAGTCAGGTCAGTGAATGTGTCTTGATATTTACTGATACTGACAGAAGTGGCCAGATATCCCATGTTCATGTTTGTGGCATATACTTTATGGTAGGGCCTAGATTTGCAGGTTATGTATGTCCAGTGAATTTCATGGCTTGTGCATGTATGTCTTAAAGATGGGCTAAAAACATCATTCATAGCTGCAGCTAACTTCTTTAAAGTAGGTGCCTCAGGACAAAGCTCTGAGTTGGCAGTGCTTAGTTACAAGAGACTGTCATGGATTTCTTGGTTGTCTGTTTCACAGGGAAATGGGGAGTGTACTGAGCAAGAGTCCTGCTAAATCTATGTGGTTCATGAGTACCAGCTTGTTTATTGTGCTTCAACACAAGGTATCATGAATCCTCATGTTAATCAGGCACTCTACTTCTAAGAAATAGTGCTTGCTGAACTGCAACTACTGGAGTGTTGGGTATTTTTGAAGCAGTAATAAACATCTCAGGTGCAGGATGATTTTCCTGGTATGACAACAGTTTGAAGGCATTTGTATGGTCATGCCACAGTAGTAATGGAAAAGAGATGAGTTTTGTTCTTGTGAACAGCCTATGACCACAGTTGTGTGTCATCTTCCTGGGCTAAGAGGTTTGCTGCTTCTAACGATGTAGGAAGTCTCCAGGTCTGAATTTGCTAAATGTTTTAACGTGTGGACTCTTCCTAGAATCCAAACTTATGATTAAAAGAAAGAAGCAGAACTCAATACCTTATGGGAAAGTACTGATTTAAGAACTATGGTCTGCCTTTGCTTTCCTCCTCTCTGGAGTGAGTTAGGGATGTCTGAGAGTTTAATTGGGCAGGTAGAGAGAAGGCTTTTACTGTGTTCAGAACAGTTAAGCTGTTGATTTGTGACTGAAGGTTGTCTGCCTGGCTGGGAAATCTGGCTGTGTGATTAGTCTGTTTACATACCTGCTTGTCAGTTCTGAAATGTTTGGAATTGGCTCTGATTGCTGAGGTTGCTACTTATTTTATCTAGTGACCTTGAAGCAGCTTGCTGGCTTTTTCTCATCCTTAAGAGCAGCCCCACAACATCAGCAATTGCTTCCTGGAATTAAGCTTTTTATCTTGCAATTTTCCTCAGCACCTGCTTCCGCAGAGTAAGATTGTCTTTGTATACTGAAGAGCTGTGCAGACTGTGCTAGGGAGATGAGAACTGGAGGAGATACAGACCCATCCCCTACCACACAGATGTACTAGACCCCTGTGAAGTTGAGTCTTGCAGCTTGTGCTTTACTGTTTGTAGAGGATGTATGTATTTTCCCATTGCATCAGGCAAGAGTTGCACTGAAGACTTCATTATTTTTAGCTGTTACCTGTTTTCATAGTTGTTTTGGATTTTTTTTCTTGTATGGTAAGCTCACACTTTCACTTGGATGTTCAGATTGCATCTACTTAATAGAAAAAAATACCAGAAACCTTTGCATGATGTGGTGCCCATAATGAACATCCTGGACAACAAGTTTATGGAGGATGTGTGCTTTATCTGATGTTCCTACAGAGATGTCAAGAAACAGTGGTTTAGGAAGCCTGTGTGATAAATAGCTAATGGAGCCAGTCACAACTTTTCTGTGCATTCCTTGTGCTTTGTCACTGTAGATGGCAGCCATGCAAGCATTGAAGAGAATTAGCACAGACAAATCTCCAGGGCAATCTACAGAAAAATAATGAGCATGTGACAGTTAATCCTACAGTATATGCCTACTTGCATCAAATTAACTTGTGTCTAAGCCAAGGCAAGAAACATCAGGCAGTCCTGGCCCTAGTCCTCCTTAAGATGGCAAAATAATGGCTCTGTCCTGGAGTTTTGTTCAGTGCTTGTCTAGTTAGGCTGTGCTGGTAGTAAAAAATAATTTTAGAACTGAGCAAGGGCTGGTTCTGGGCCAAATGTGTCTCCATTTGGCTTGTTTCCATGGTTCATTTTTTTTAAGTAGATTTGTTTTGGAAAGAGCTTATTGGAACAGGACAAAATAGTTGATGTGCACTAACAGGCTTGAGTGGTTGTCTGTGCTCAGAGCTCATGGTTGCTGTCTGCCCACTTTTTGTCTTGGCAATGTGTCCAGAATGACCAAGTGTCCGTGCCATTAATACCACTAAACACCTATTTAAACCATAAGGGATGCCTCAGTCCTTACTTCTCAGATGTTCAGACCCTCTTTATTTGAACACAGAAGAGCATTACTGGAGCCAAGTACTGAAAGAACAGGCTCATGATGAAGCATTGAGTTCTGGCAAGAAATGGTCTCTTCCCCCTCTACCATCTGCAGCTAAGCTGCCTTTTCTACTTATTTATCATTGTTCATGTTTTGATGTGTAAATAACTTGAAAAAGTAAGAAAGAGAGCCCTAGACCCCACAGTGTTCAAGAGATTAGACATTTGGTACTATTTGGTGATCTGCTTACAGTATTGTAAACTCCATCCATGTTTAGGCAGAAACTGAAGTGAGTATCTCAAAACTGAATCATTCTCCATTTGGTTATTTTTCTTCCGCTCGAAGGAGGGTAGAAATATCTGGGAATTAAAATGGATGGCAAAACAAACTGCAGATGAGCAGCAACAGTAGTGCAGATATTGAGGTGGCAAAACCAGGCTCCCTGTAAATCACATTTGCATAGCATGTGCTTTTGAACTGCAGACCTGTCCCAGTGCTGTGATGTACTGTCACTTCTGTTTACTGAAGAGGGGCAGTGTCGGGTTCAGCTGTGCAGGAAGAGACTTTGAGTTTTTTGTTAAACCAGAAGCAAAGAGGATTGACTTAGAGTAAAACTACTGTTGATGCTATATCCTGATGATGTCCGTAGGATGGGACCAGAAGAGGGCACCAGCGTCCTTAGTCAGAGGTTTGAGGGGGAAATCCAACCTCAGCCTTTCCCAGAAGTGTGCTGGGTCAGAGCCCAAGAGGACAGTTTGGTCTTTCACCCTTTTTACTTGTGTTTGGGTAGACCAGCACTGTGCGTGATCACTGCAACAGTACAGTTTTGTTCAATTAATTTTTCATTAAATGTGACCCAATTTGGCAAAGTTGCAATGTAAGATTGTCAGCTGTGCTGCCTAATTATCTCATGTGGTGCTCCAGGGATACTTGTGGAAAATAAATGGTCTTTTCAGAACATCTGTAGTCTTGTACAGTGAAGTTTGACTCTTTGCACTAGTTTATCAAATACTTTCAGTGGGATCTTTTTCCTGGCTATAAAAATTGGGCTAAATAATGTTGACTTAAAACTTGCTTCAGGCAGGATAAAAATATGATGAAAGCTGGTAATGTTCATGGTATGTGTTCTGCTCATGTCTGATAGAAGAGCATCTCTTTATATTCCAGGTTGGACAGATTAAGCTCTTGTAATATTACAGAGCTTGTATGGTTTGTGCAGCAAAGAAAGGAACTTCTGAGGAAGTTCAGAGGGAGGAGAGGAAAAAATTAAAATTTTTAAGTTAGTGTGTTTCCCTGCCTCACTGAAAACTTCATTTTAATTCTTGTCTCAAAGTAATCTAGCTACCTGGAGAATATTTATGTATGACAATTGCCCAGTTCGTGGTACTTGTGTCATTTTTTAAATCTTAATCATGTTTTCCTTGTCCTGTCCCAACTTGAATTGAGTTTTGCTTTCACAAGATTTTCACCGATTCAAATTTATACTTTTTAGAAATAGTTGTAGAAAATAAAAAGTATTTGCTCTCAACTTTAACCTGTAAATAAAAGGCAGGAGGTGCACTGGTAGGGTCAATGGAAAACCTCTATCTAGAGCAGTCATCTGCAAACTGCTGCAGTGTCTAACACTTTAATGAAAAGTTTGTCAGTAGAGTGTATTTTGAGTCAAAAGGAAATGTTTTCTCTGTGTATAGTTGTGTTGTTGACCTGTGACTAAGTCTGGGTTCCTCACTTTTTGAGCTTTTCCAGATATTTATACAGATTTATTTAAAGACAGTTGCTGAACCAGTTGTCATATGCACGGAGGCATGGGCTGCCTGAGGCACTCTACGGACATGGGCTTGATGAAAACAAATGTTTTGTTCTGGCTAGCAGCAACAGCATTCAGTAGGTGTTGCTGTCTGAGTGAAAGAGCTACTAGGGAGAGCAGAGTGTTTGCATCATACAGACATATCTTTAGTAGGTACTTGAGAACCCATGAACAAATGCAATTTTCCACATATGTCTCTGCATCCACTAGCTGGGCATTGTATTCATTTATCTTTCTTTTGTTGTTTGAATGCTCATAATTTTCAAATGATTTGGAAGGATGATGCAGCTCTGCAGAGGCTCCTTTGCCAGCAGGGCTCCTGGCCCAAGCCAGCAAGTAAAAAAATCTCCTATCGTGCATGACTGGCACACTAGTGCGGAACAGAATGCACAATTTTCAAAGTATCTCATGGCACCAAGTATTAAATGTGAAGTTGGCTCCCAGTCCTTTGTTACCTACTTATCCTGTGTTGCCTAGTGAAAAAGACAAGCCCAGCAGGGAGTAAACAGATTCTGATGGCTCTTTTTTTCAGCAAGTAGTCAGTGCAGAAAGCTTTGCTGCAGGTTGCCAGATTGTGCATCACCAAACTGTACTTTCTGTAAATGGCTTCTTGTCTTAGTAGATGGACTTTAGGCCATCATGAAGCTAATAGTATAACCACAGCTAGTGTTCCCAGATCACTGAGCTGGGCAGTATGTAAGCAATGTACGAGTAGATTCTGCTGTTGAATATTGTTGTCTGGGAACAGCTGATCTCTGTAACTTCCACTTGTGTTAAAGCAAATGCTGACTGAACTGGGGAAAAATCCTTTATTTTATTGTCAGATGAAACCTCCGGAACCTTTCATAGCTATCTTGTAAAGAAAAGAGCATTTTTCTTCTAAAGAAGAACAACCAAAACGCCAACAACTACTAAACTTAGATTCACTAATCAAAGTACCATAAACACAACATTGTCAATCTTATATCAGTACTGTACTGAATTGTGTCTAGCAGAATACGATCAGAATTTGGTCTTTCCTCCATCTAGAGAAGACAAACTTGTGGGTGCTTTGGGATGGGAAAAGCCTTCACAGGTCTACTTGGTAAACAGAAAAAAGTAATGTTTTAGAATATTTAATGTTTTTTCTTGCATGACTTGACATGAGTGATCATTCTAATGATGCTCAAGATGATTCTGAAACTTTTTGTGCTCTTACTAAAGATACTGAAAAATTCAAGATTAAATGTATTGGTATAAAATTTGATGTAACATTAAAAGAAAAGTTCATTACAATATTAAATGTAATGAGTCCCATCTGTCCTTGATCTGTAAGGACTATTGATCTATAAGTGACTTTGCTAAAGCATTAAAGGCTATCGTTCATCATCATCACCATCATGGCTAGGCTTTGCAAACGAAAATTTGGGAGGGCTCTGCCCATGCTTGCTGCAAGAGCGCTGATGGCTAAAAAGGCCAATGCAAGACAGGCAAGTCCAGTTACAAAAGGCACAAAAGTCTCCATGGGTGGTATTGGTGATGCACGGTTCTTTCTGCCTTGTCTTTACTCATCAAGTCTGATTTTTGCATGTATTAAAGGTTATCATTATGTTTTTGTTTACTAACTTTCTTGACTGCCACTGTCTTGAGCTGTTGAAATCTTTGTGGAATCTCATCAAATGGGGCCTACATTTCATGATCAGAATGTAAGATAGGAAGATACTTTACAAATATTTTGACTATACTCTGCATAGAGAGATGATGTTGACAATTTCTGGTGACCTAGAACCCTGCATTGTTTGAGGAAAAACCTTAGCTTGTATTTTCTTATAAGGAAAGTTCTAATGCCACTGCAGAGAGCCAAGCGAACACATGAAACCTCCAGTGCTCACCAGTAAGCACTTGAACCAAAATACTGTGACTGATCCCATTGTGCAGGGGCTGAACAGGATCATGATAGCTCTTTTGCTTAATTCATTGTCTCATTTCTATTTATTTCTGTCTTTAATATTTGTGGGATCCTGCTGAACAGATTGCTTTTCATTTGTTTCACCAGTGGTTCTGCCTTCTGGACCTATTAAGTTACTGTATATGAATAGTCATATTGTATTTCAGCTATAGAAGAAGCCTACATATATAATTTGAAACAAGTGGTATGTTAGTATAGTTCTGGGTGATGGCTAACTAGAAAACCTTTTGCAGTTCAGGCTTTACCAGTAAAAACTGATTGAGTTTTTTTTGCTCAATATGGAGTCAAAGTGTATAGATGCATAGATTTTTGAGGTCAAAAGAGGTTATCAGACTTTCTAATGCCTTTTATACCTGTTTAACCATGTTTGGTTGCCATTAGAACCTTACAATTTTTAATTTTTATATCTGACTCTAAAGTCCTTTAGTTTTTCCTTTTACCAGCTAGGTTTAAGAGTCCTTCACTAACAGAATTTTCTTCCCATGTGAGAAGGTAACCACAGCGATTAAGTTAGCCTGTGGTTTTTACTCTTGAAAACAAAATAACACAAGTTTCTATGGGGTTTTTTTAGCAGTAATAAGTTATTCCTAGCTCTCATTTGTTTACAGCACTTCTTTCCAGTTACTGAACATCCTCTTAAAACATGGACATCAGGAGATCAGATGTAGCTCTCTTCATGGTCTTATGAAGGTAGTAGGTGTAATCTGCAGTCTGCGTGGCCCACAGTTCATGAGGAAAGTAATTTCCTAATGAGCACTGAGTGTAAGCACTGGCAGCTACACTCTGCTGGAGATACAGTTCTTACTGAAGCCTGCTTGTAATGAATGCTGATTCACTAAATTTTTTTCACAGTGTATACAAATCAGAGGAATTCTCTCTGCCTCCTGGCAAGTTACCCAAGCCATCAGTTAGGAGTTGGCCAGATGTCTTCTACACTGAGAAGTACTGCTAATGTATATTACTGTAATTATGCTAGTATTAAATATCACCTTCTGTTTATCTGAAGTCAGTGTCAATAAAGGACTTCAAGCTCTTTAAGGTATTTCTTTAAACTTCAGAGGTAAGGGCATGGATTTTGATCCCTGCTTTTTCTAGTATTGCTCACCTCAGTGGTGCATGGATGGTTATACATGGCTTGGACACTTCTTAACTCTTTTTTTGTAAGTATAGTGGAAACAGTTAATTAAGATAAAGGAGGATAAACAGTTCATGTAGGTAAAACTCTGAAAGTGGAAGGCAGCTTAGTGGTGGAGAACACAACAAAGCCTGAAGTGTGCAATGGTGTCTTTCCCTTAGTCTTCCTAGCAGCATCATGCTGAAGCCTTCTGTGTGCCTTTGAGGGCTGGGGGATGGAGGGCCTGCAGTGGAAAAGGATTGAGTTACAGATCATCTAATCACGTGGCTCTGCTGGGTGTCTGTGGTGAGGTGCTGGCAGTGGGGGCTGCAGGACAGTCTCTGTGATGAGGACAACCTGTTCCAGCTGGCTCCAATCCACCCATTGCATGATGTGGCTGAGCCCCACAGCCAAGGTAGTGTTGCCTTGGGGACAGTGTGTTTAATGTGGAAAATACACAACAGGAGGAAGCTTGAGGAAAGACCAAAGCTGGAGGCAAAGGAGGTGTTCTGTAGCCCCAGGGCAGATACCCCATGAAGTATGAGGAAAAGGTCCATGCCAGAACAGGGAGAAGCATGAAGGAGCTGGAGTGGCAAAGAGGAGCTATTACAGACTGGATGCAGCCCCCTGCACTGCTTGGATCAGGGAGAGGAATCTGGAGGGAGGCCAGGCCTTGAGATTGTGATAAGGAGAGCTGTTCTAAAGTTTGCCTCTTTCTTTACCAATAACCAAATCAGTGGTTAAATATGTCTTTTAATGGGCAATAAGTTAATTTTCCCCAACTCAAGTCTGTTTTGCTCATGACTGAGGAAGTTTATTTAGCCTAGAAAAAGATGGCTAAGGAAAGTTGTTTTCAACTGTGTAAAAGAATGTTGTTAGGAAGTACTCATGGGATTTCTCTGACGGGGGCATAGCTGAGGCTGGGAGGCAGCAGCTGCAACCAGGAGCCAGGGAAACGCGATCTGCACTTAAGGAAAAATACTTCACTGTGAGACTGGTTTTAAGCACTGGTACAGATTGCCCAGGGATGCAGTGGGACCTCTGCCCTTGGAGTTGTTCAGAGGTCAATAGAACAAGGCTGGAGTACCTGCTGTGGCTCTGAGGTTAGCTCTGCTTTGGGCTGGAGGCCTCCAGAGAGGTGGTCTAATCTGGATCCTCCTGTCTTCCTGCAGGATGCACTGATGGAACAGGCAAACAATTGTAGCTGGGCTGTTTCCCCTGTGTTCTTGTTCAATATGAACAGCTAAATGTTAATTACAGTGACACAAAATGACAATAATGACAAGGACAACATTCTATAAAAGGTGTAGAGCAGTCTCTTGAGCTTCCAAACAACAGAGCTTCTGCTATTTAATATGTTACTATGTGAACTTATTTTGAGAGATATACGTGTGTGTATGCATATACACACACACATACACATTGAGGAAAAATGATGAAGGGTTGTATGCAGACTGTCTATGATTAGTGCCTGACCAGAACACCGTGACAGCTATGGTTGAGAAAATGTCAGAAGTAGGTGCCCAAAACTGCCAACACTTGGAAGAAATTAGGAGCTGTGGTCACTAAGAGGCAGCCCAGTTGTAAGTTAATTCTCAACAGTAAGCAATCTTTGCAGTGTTGAACCTTAGGATGCATAGCACAGGCTGGGATATATTCTACAGAGCCCAGGTCAATATAGCAGTTGTCTTGCCATGGCTTGGAATTGCGGGTATGTTGCTGTCTAAGTTTAGAGAGCTTAGAAAAATTTATAGCTAAAACAGAGGGACAAATCTCCTTCAATTTCAAAACAAATTTTAATTAAGATATGATAAATACCATATGATAAATGATAACAGTTCCTAGCTATAATTTATATATATATCTCTATATATGTATTTAAGATAAACAAAAACAACCAGAACTAAACGAGTAAAATAGAAAAAAAAAACCTGAGCAAAAACCCTTCCCTCCCCCAGTCTCTGTCCCTGGCGGGCACGGAGGTATTTACAGACCGCAGGTGATGAGATGAGTAGCNCATTAGCAGACATGACCCCTCAGGTGGGTGTGGAGGCAGAAGAATTTCCTTATCTCACAGAAGTTCCAAAACACCCAGCCTGCAGCCTGAGGGGTGTGCTGTCCCTTAGACAATAGCTGCTAATGTGCCATTGTGAGCAGTTCATGGGAAAAAATGGCATAGAGGCTTTAGAATACACACCCACACGGTGACAAACTGATCTTGGCTACTAAAACCAGGACAGTTGCTTTGCTCCTATACATGCCAGAAGTTTACAGTTCTCTTAATTGTGAATCATATATCAGTAATATTTTTGTGTCATCAATGGTTATCAAAGCTATGAGATTTTTAAAAATATATAAAAGATAAGCAGACTCTTCCCAAAGCAGAAGGCAGTATCTTCAGTATCTTCAAACTGTATTTCACATGCAGTCTGGTACCTTTGCAATCTGGTGTGTTGATCCTCTGTTTGAAGTGGGAGGTAGGAAATTTATTTCAATGACAAAATTCTCTACAGATGTGGTGTGTAGAGTGGGTCTTGTATTTTTTTTCTCCCTCTATAAGTACCTGTGTACATAGCCTCTGATTTGAATTTGTTCTTGATCATCTGTTATCTGTTAATTCTGAGATGCTGCACAGAGCTTTAATGTGTGATCTGCCACCTGTGGTACTCCGTTCTGTCACAGTCATCTCTCTCATAATTGATGATAGAAATTTTGTTATAATAGTTTTCATAACTGTTTTCATGCCCATTTGGTCTGTTGTGCCATTTGCTGCTGTGATGAACAGAAAAGTTATTTGCTAACTTTGACCTTGTAATCTAGAAGATTAAATGAAACTAACTCACTCTGTGGCGTCCAGTGACCTTATTAGAAACAATTTTAGGCTATGCTGAACTTGATGTTGGGCGTGAAATGTTCCAGTTGACTGACCCAGGACCTGGAGAAATTTTTTCAGGAGTGTTTGAATAACCCTAGAAGCCTAGGTCTTCCTCAATGTAAGAGACTTACCCTCTTGAATTATTTTGGTATTTGCAAACTGTCAGGATCAGTGGTAATGCATGACTGAGGTTCACTGTGCAGCTTGACCTCATTTTGAAGTGCACTAAGAATATGATTAATTTGCTATCTCTAATTTCTTTTAACTAATTATGCTGTTAATGTGGCAATGGGTTGTTGTAAACCATGGCACTGTATTTTATGTTGTTTAGGAAAAGGCTCATTAGTTTTGCAGGAGTTGTAGTGTTGTAGGGGTACCAAGAGCAGAGAGGTGGCTGTCTGGAACCTCAGGGAGGGCTTTGGATTTTCAAAGTAGTGGCAGGCTCCATTGCTACCTTATACGACGGACACATACTGCAGGGTTTTGTTTTTTTTTTTTTTTTGTCATCTAACTCTTCACTAAACATTGTGCCATTGATCTTGATTGTGGCAGCAACCTAAAACAGTTTGTGCATTTTGAAATTACTGTGTAAACACATTTTCCCAAGCTTTTGCAGGAACCAGTGCTGTAAAAATGTCTCAGCAGTAACCTAACAAACATATATTCTGTTCACTCCAGGGTTGTCAGCTCTGCATATTTACATATTGCCTCTGCATTAATAACTCTAAGGATAATTGATTTCCATTTCTGGAAAAGGCTGAATATTGCATTAGATGTGTTGCGTAGATCAGCAGCTGCAGTGTTTGTAATCTTTTGCCCTTTCATGTATTTTATGCGAAATGGCTTCAAGTCCACATTGGTATTACCAAAGTGCAGTAATGTCCTGCATTTTTATATGGTTTATTTTTCCAGATAATTTTTCCATAGTTGTTTTGCAAAATGCTGTGTTTATAGCTTCTTAGAAACAGATGTAGTGTTTACTGACGAAAAGGAGCCTGTGAGATTTTGAACTGCTCTGAGCCGGAAAAGTGAGGTAGGGTTTTCAAAGGCACTCGGTGTTGAGCTAATCTGTATTCCCACTGAAGTAGGTAGGAGTATCAGAACTCCTAGGCCTGCATGAAAGAATGATGAAAGCATCATTTTCTTAGTTTCTCTGCAATAATCCCTCAAAGCCATGTCAGTTGATGTTTAGTAAGAGGAACAAAACCTGTTAGTCATATAGCATGAAAACTTGTGTATTGGAAACTCAGATTTTTCTGGTTTGGTGTTTGAATGATATAAGTTTGCCTTCCTTCTTTTGCAAAAATACAGAAATAGTGAACAGAGTAACTGAGCAGACATAGACCGGTATCATATGGTCAGAGAAGGGATCTATCTGGTCAAGAAGAAAGACAACTAGTTAGTATGCAATGAATGAGGTGCAGAGATGGGTTGTTGTTTGGAGCTTGACAAGGATGAAGGATTTGAGGAGCGAGATGGAGTGACTATGGGGAGGATAAGTCTGACTCTCATTAAGTAATGTGTGTAATCTTCCCTGCTTCAGAAGCCTTTACTCATGTGAGTTAGAGCATTCAAAACTTCTTACACACCAGGAGAAGAATAAATAGGGGTGTGTGTGTGGGAAACTCCAAACAACAAACCTTCAAAAACCCTAAAACCAAAAAACTCACCAACCAAAACAGAAATCAGGTAAAACCTTCTAAATCTTTTGGGCTTAATGCCACCCCTACCAATAGTAAGGCTCTTGCTGAGGAGAAAAGGAGATTATTTCCAGTCTGTCCTACAGGACTGTTTTGCCCTGGGACATCTCTAGATAAAAGCTGTGGCTCAGAGATAGCCACTGTTGATGATTTATATGCTCCAGAGTTCCTGGATTCAATTTTGTTCCAGCTAGGGCAGGTTAAGCCTCTTCGGTTGTTCATGGTAATTGTGACAAATGGGAACCCAGGAGCTCAGCTCTTTTCCCCTGAAAATCAAGCTTTCTGTATGGGTGGTTGATAAATGGAAGTCTTGAAGCTTAAAATGGGTGCCTTCTGCTTTTCTGTATCTTTTTTTCTTTTCCAAGGGTAAAGGTAAACTTATTTTAACATACCTTTCTGAAGGTATTCTGAGGCTTTGTCCTGAGAAGTTAGCAGGCATAAAAATGCATATGGTATAAAAAAGCAATGTTAGTAGAGTATGAGAATATGAAATGTGAACATGAAAATATTTCTATGGGTGCCCAAAGAAGAGAAATCTATTTATCCCTATTGAGTCTGGGGACGCCGAAGTTTTAAATGACTTTGCTGCTTTAACCTTCACCCTTTGGTGGTTGTATATGGTCCATTAACTATTGTTAGTGGCAACAAGATGAGAAGTAGTGCTATGATAGCTATAATGTTGAAACAGTGAGTCATTAGCAATCCCCTCACAGAATTGGAGAAGTATGTTTAAGAAAATTGTAAAAGGCAAATTTAGGTTAGTGGGGGATTTCTTTAATCTGTGATTTTTTTCTTGATTTTTAGTAAGGCTTTTGTCTATGATGACAGATAACTAAGGGATATGTGGGTTTGATGAAACCGAATGAGGTTATGGAATTGATAGGAAGGTGTGCTCAGCTTGGATAGTAGTTGTCTCGACCTAGTTATCCAAATGTACGGTCATTAACAAAAAAATATTCTCACTAATGACTTGAGAGATGTAGAAAGCATGCTTGTAAAAGTCCAGGTGGCCCTAAGGTGGGCAAGGATGAAGATCTTGGGGGAGAACCTTGGTGTTTAAACAGTCCTGCCAAGATGAAGTGCTCTGAGCAGGTAATGTCCTTTTGTAAGTATGAATGCATATTTTTGTGGAAGCAGAAGTAGGGAATCTGGGAAATAGAGTGAAGACTAATTGCTGTGAGAGGACTATCTTCAGTCAGGAGTCATCAAGATCAGGCTGGGAGGTGTTAAGGGGAGCCTGCTTTGGCAGGTGCAAATGTAGTCCTTGTGTGCTACCCAGAGCTGTAAAGGCAGCTCCGAAGGGGTCTGGAGAGAGCACTGCCATCTGCCCACTGTGCACAGCTGCTGGAGGCCTGGCTTTGCTCACCTTAGAAAAAGGAAGGCATAGTCTTCAAATACAGGTATGGGAGGAGATCAGAGGGGCAGGAGTGAGTAATACTTATATTTAAAGCAGTGGAGGCTTTAGTTATCTCTGAAGCAAAGAGCTATGTAGCAGGACAGCTTGGCATGGAACATGGTCATCTTGCTGGTATTACTTATGGGAGTTTTTTTTTAAGAGCAGATTGGGCAAGGAAGTATCTACTGAGCAATATAGGTATGAGTGCTGCTGCCTCAGCAATGGGAAGATAACTGCATGAGGAGATATTCCTAACACAATAGTATGATTTTTATGAAACTCAATAGAACTGGTAGGACAGAACTCATATGACACTGTTCTCTTTTCCCAGGATATGAGTGAAAATATGGCTCTTTACCTACCACTTCTGCCAAATCAGGATATAGCTGGAGAGCTTGCTGACTATCCAGTCAATTGTTTTTGCTCGTGCTGGAGCTCATTAAAACATGGTTTGAAAATGCTGCTGATGCTAGAGAAGAGAATAAAAGCCCGCTCATGCTCTCATGGCCCTGTGGACTCAGCACTGTTCTGTGTATTCAGTCTTTGATGCAGTTGCAAATAGCCCTGAGCAAAATAGTAGCCATATAGCTAAAATGAATGTTAGCCATAGGGATTTGACCCAGTTGTACTTGCAGACCAAATGCTTCAAATCAAATAAAATAATTATTATTATTAATAGAATGAAATTGTATTGGTTAAACATGGGCATCTGGTAGAGATTCTGCCTTAATGCTTATGGAGATGCACTTTCTTGGAAGCATCAGTGGAACACAATATTTGAAGTTACACATTCCCCCCCCACTTTTTTCCCTTACAGCTGGACTCAGTGATCTTAGAATCATTCAGATTGGAAAAGACACTTGTTTGATTATGATTTACTTTTTTCTTTTCTTTTCTTTTTACTATTTGGTTTGGTTTTCTTGTAAAAGAGGAAACTGCAGAAAAGGAGAAGGTAACTCAAGAGCTTCTGATTTTGAAGACTATTCAGCTGAAGTCTTTCTCCTGTTGAGAAAGAATGCACAAAATGAGTTCTGAATTTCTACAGCAGAAGAGAGATGACAAACTTCTCTGCCAGGGTAATTCAGTAGGGAGGTAACTCGGGAGGTCTCCAGTCTCTAGCATGAAGTTATCAGCCATGAGGGCAGACTTGGCTGTGCAGAGCTTTATTCCATGTATTCTTGAAAACCATTAAGGGCAGAGATAGCAGTCTTTTTGGGAAACATCTTTCACTGTTCACTATCTTCATGGTGAAAAAGTTTCTTTATATCCTGTTTGAGCATCCCTTCTATCAACTAGTTATTCTGTTTCATCTTCCCAATGTGCAGCACTGTGAATGGCCTAGGTCTGTTCTCTGACATCCTCACAGATATTGCACAGCCCTTTTTCTCCCTCACTTCCAGTAAAGGCATTTACTTCCCCCCCNTTGATACCTCCATTTTTCACTGGTAGACAACTTAGCTAAGCAAGCTTGTTAGCTTATTTAGTTGTCCTGTTGGTCTGACAGTAAGGTCTCACTCATCTCCAGGTTTAGATGCATAAATTTAGGTTTCTGTGTCATAGATGCTAGACACCAGAAGTATCTAAGCTCACACTGGATTCAGTAGAGGTGAAGTCAAAGTGGCCATCAGAGCAAAGAGGTCATTTGTCTCATACTTTGATCTGCTTAACTGTCTTGTTCTCTGGAGTCTACTGGCTATAATGACCTGGGCTCACACATAGCCACTTGCACTGTAGACAAACTTCTTCCTGAACCTGAATTCCAGCATATGGAACTGGCTCAAATTGATACAAGAGGTCAGAAGCAGAGCATCATTTGAACTCAGATCTCAAGTCCATGCTGGATGCCCTACACAACAGGAGGGGAAAGCATTCTGGTTCAGAAGCACTGTGCAACTTTATTCTGTGAACATCAGAGGACAGGGAGGCAGAGTTTGTTGAAAGCAGTCTAGAGAATGGTGCACACATAGTTTTTGTGTAAAGCTTGTTTGACAGTTCTGTAACATCATTGTCTGTCGTTTCCAGTTCAGTGGTATTGGGATTAAACACTGATTTATTATCTCAAGTGCTTTACTTAGAACTTTGACAGCCTCCTTTTGTCCTGACAAGTGGAGATGACAGTGAATTCAATATTGAGTAAAATTAATGTCTATTATAGAGGTGAATTCAGTGCACATGAAAGTGGAGTGACAGTTGTAATAATTTAACACTTATTCTGAGGGATGAATAGTTACTTTGATTACTAAAAGCTTTAGAAATTATAATTTCTTTTGTGGTTACTGAGATGAATGCACTATTAAATACATGAAAAAGTACTGAAAGAGGTGTAAAATATCTTTTGCTGTTCTGAGGATTTTGCTTTGTGGTATTTAGCTGTACATTGATGTCTCCCTGTTCTCTGGCTCCTCAGGCTGTATCAAATTGCATTCTCCAGCACTTGTCTGACACTGATAGATTTGTGGTACCCCAAGGAGTTTCTCTTTCAGGATGAGGACTCTTGTTTAACCAGGCCATGCAGATAACAAATGATCAACCGGAGATGAGCACAGTTTGACACTGGCTTGCTAGCAGTCAGTGCAATGATTGCTGTTTGGAAAACCTTTTGGTTTTGGAGTTTAGATGGTTCTTCATTAATTGAAAAAGAGAGCTCTAAGAAGTCAGTGTGAGTCTTCTGTATGTGGAGAGAAGATAGTTCGTTCTTACATTTTTAGTGTCATGGGAAGATAAAGTTGGCAGAATTACCAAAAACTGAAAATAGTTAAAAATGTAAAATTTCAACACAAACACCTTATAATTCTGTAAGTTCTTCACTACTTATTAAACACCCAGACCTCTCATTTTCTTTTCCACTTCTTGTCCTTTATGTCAAATATTCTGAAATGGAAAAGTCAATGTTAAAACCTTAATATGTACATGGCTAGATATCTGGAATATGCTTAGCACTGGGGTAGTTTCATCTATGTACACTTCTGGTTGCTTGCATTGAACAAAGCTGAAATTTACTGAGCAAAAAAGGATTTGCAGGAACGGTTGATCCTTTCTGGTGAATCTGTATTGCAAAAGGAAAGTAAACCAAATTTTTTCTAGTCTATCCAGATGGTTTTCAACACTGTGGATAACAGTATTTATTATTGTATGATTATTAGGAGGGAAACAATCTCTTCAAGCTAAGGAGCATAGGAAGATGTGACTTAAGTTTATACAGGTTCTGGACATTGTGGAATTGAAATACTGGAGCTGTCTTCCAGTAGGAGCTATGGGTAAAGAAATAGCTTACTCCTCCTGGATTATGGCAAGGGAGTGTAAAATGTGATAACAGGTGACAGCACACTGAAGGAGTCTGCTTTTCTCAGTAAAGAAGCCCAGGGAACAAGCCCAAGGTTCACACCCCTCTATTAGCTTGCTCCTTGGTCTATGCCAATTAGCACATTCAAAGATGCCATCATGATTTCAGTGTCCTTCAAGGCTTCTACTCCAAAACTTACATGAATGATTGCACCAGAATGGGTTCCCATGGCTCTCTAAGGCTATCGCAGGGAGATTTGCACTGGTAAACATACTCCTATGCCACTCCTGGGAAAATTCAGCTGCTGCATGTTGTGTTCCTGGCTCTCATCTTCAAAGCCTGTTTAACCTGTAAGAAAATGTGAGTCTCAAGTCTCCAAAGTCAGTGCTGGCTAGTCATCATCCCCATTTAATGGTCTCTTGACCACCTTGGGGGAGAAGGTCACCCATTTCAGATGATACAATATTAATATTGTCTGTACAATTACTAGTTGTCTGTTTTCAGCCAGTGAAAGTAGCGATAAGAGGCCATTGAAGGCTGTACAAGATCTTGGAGTCTAGTGGTAAAGTTTAGGAGCCAGGCAACTCGAGACCATATTTCCTTCAGTGTGACATAGCATCTTCCTCAGTTTTCCCTACTTGGAGAGTTGATTGGCACATGTTGGAGTGAAGCCCATGTCCATACCAGCATGCAGGGAGAAGGCACTGTGCACACTGACACCCAAATAATAATTACTAATCCCAGAAGGCTTCTTTAAATTGTATGATCTCTCTTTCTAGATGTGTGTGTTTTCCAGTAATACTGACATGGGGCTCCCAAAGGACTGGCTTAATTTCTGCTTTGTCACTATGCCAAGCACAGGATGGGACAAGCATTGGTACGAGGAAGAGGATTCACGGAGTATCCTCTGTGATAAGAGATTATCACATAGCCTTGGTTTTCCACTTCTTGAAAAATAATCACTGGTGGTTGGTGGTTGTTCAGGGCAGCACTGCATGAAAAGCCTGAGGCACCTGGCTGTGTCCTTTATCACAAAGAGCAAGTTGTGTGACATGCAGCTGACTGAATAGCTGCTAAAGGTAGTTCCCAGGTCAGCTATTAACTCTGACATCTCCTGAAGCTACCTATGAACCAATGTCTGTAATGGATGCTTTTGCAAAAATTGTGATTTTTATACAGTTGTGAGCAGAAAAAACCCTACACTTAGAGGATGTTTTTGTTAGTAGTTTAACCCATTTAACAACTGGAAGAGTGTATTACATGTTGGCCTCATGTTTTATTTCATTTCAGAAAATCATATCTCTATTTTACCCTTATCTTTAGAGAGCAATGATTTTCCTGCCCTTGCATGTGTGCTCCTGTAAAGTGTAACAAGACAACAAATTTCTCTGTGGTTCAGGCAAAGACAGAGTGCAAGGGTTAGTGGCCAGCTCAGGTATAGTAAATGAGAACTGATGAGGAAGGAACTATGGAAAGTAGCTTGAAACCTTGAGTTTTCTCTTCTCCCCCCCTCCCCTGACAGTCTCCATTAGTGCTAGCAGGTGGCACTAAGCCATGGCCCATGGTGATGACTTATGGACCTATGAGGAAGCCCAGAGGTGCTCTGTGCAGCGATAAGGAAATCCTTGCAGGGTTTCCCATTAACACTGACAGCAGAGCAATTGTGAGGCCTTGTCAAAGGGAAAGAGCTCCATAAACCCCTGCATATGGGAAAGGCATAGGTTCACACTCATCTATTGTCTCCCTAAGATTAAAAACAAGTGTGGCATGAATTTGATTTTTTTTTTTTCTTTTCTCAGATTTTCCCAGAGCTTCTGGCTCTGAAACTTAAAATGGTGAAACTCTGTAGTTCTTCCAATGTGACACTGAAACCTTTCAGGATCGATTGTTGCCATGAGCATGTGCAGCTGAGGAAGATGTGCTACTGAATTTCACTTTTGAGCAGCTTATGAGCTGATAGCCACTGATATATATATATATATATATATATAAGGTTGTGATATTTATAGCTCATTTTTTCAAAGGCTAAAGCTTGTTCTAGAATACTTTTTTTCAGTTTTTTTTCTCCTTTTAACTCTACTAAATTCACTAATTTTATCGAGCTTAGTTTTTATATGACTTGCAGAAACAGAAATAGAGGCAACTATCTCCTACCCTCTTTCTGTAAAGAAAACTAATAGCACATGTAGTTTAACTAGATTAGACACTAGGTACCTCGAATGTTTTTACTGGTGTCAGGTAAAATCAGGAATAAGCTTATTAATGAAAACTGTGATTAATGACCTATTCTGCTTTATATGTATATTGCTTTATATTGGTCACACAAGAAGAGTGGCCATCTTGTGGGTAACTCCTTTGGGATTGAAATAATGGTTGTATTGTCTGTTTTCTTGGAGAAAAATTTGGGGGAGTTTGTGATTTGTGTTTAATGCAAATCAAAAAATAGCTTGGGTTAGTTTTAACTGAAAAATACTATCTTTATATCCAGTCCTGATTTCTTATGCATGTATTTAATAGCTGAAGATTTACAGCTGATAGTCCTTCTAAAGTTCTTTATTCTTTCCTTCTTATTATTCATGTTTTACATGAGGAAAGTTTCCTTATTGGATGATTGAATTGTGCTATCTAGGTAAAATTTGCTGCAGTAAATAAATGTATTTTAAATTAATGTATGTGTCTGAAATTCTATTTTTGTGTTTTCTGAAGTTGTAAGGATTCTAGGGAGGCTAGAGAGGAAGTATGGAGTTTTCAAGCAAAACTAAAACAAAAGCTATGTCTGTTCTTGTCCTGGTTGTAGCAGCCAGGAGCAGTTTGTTACTGTGTGGGTGTGGCCAGGACTGTATTCTAGACTAGGTCATTTTCTCATGAACTGCTCACAATGGATCATTTTCAGCAGCTGCCCAGGGCACACCTGACCCCTCAGGCTACAAGCTGGCTGTTTAGGAACTTCTGTGAGATAAGGAAGTTTTCTTGTTTTCACACCAATGACTCTGGTCTGATAACTCCCCTCTGGGGAGCCATTAGTACCTTCACACCCACCTGAGGGGTCGTGTCTGCTAATGGGCCATCAGGGATGCCAAAAATATGCTATGATTCACCTGACAGAGTAAATCACCCATTGTGGGACTCCCCACCCTGGGGGAGGGACTGGGCATTCTCATCTGAGCCTAAGCATATATAAGTGTGGGGTTTTGGGACTGGGGCACCACTCATCAGATCCAGAGGAGGACTAGAGCCTCAACAGCACTGTGACTGCCACTCTCAACCAGACTACAATCATAATTTTCACCAGCCAGGTTTCTTCTTTCTTTTGAATTTGAACTCAGGGGAGGCCTTGTAGTGCTCAGCACAGGGGTTGGTGAGCTCCGTTCTGCTTGTGCCCCATAGTGCTGGACTGTACATCTGTTTTTGTGGGTCAAATGAGTTTTCTTTCTGTATCAGTGTATTTACTGTGATCTTTTTATTAAATTGTAGTTCTGACTTGGAGTCTCATTCTGAGTTGGGTTCATTTCTCCTGCTGGTTTACCTTTAAACCAGCGCAGTTCTTTGTATGCTGGGGCTCTTCCATCAGTCAGGCTAGAGGCACTATGCAATGTACTTACATAATAAGAACCTGAAGAATTATTTTGCATTTACTGCAGAATTTGTTCACAAGTAAAAAAGCACCACCATGTTCTCTTTTTTGATAACCAAAAACTATGAATGCTTTGTAATTATTCAGGCGTCTTTGGGACATTTTGACTATTTGTCCAGGTAATTGACCTAATACACACAGGCCAAGGATTGATTTTTTGACTTTGGGATTTTACAAAAAAAATCTTGAATTTTAGTTCAGTTTGAACAGACAAGCGACATGTTCTTATCTGTATTCCCAGGAGAGAGCAGTAGCAAAGTTCCCTGCCTTGCCTTTTGATTACATTTAAACTCACTACTCATGCTTTAATTGATTTTTTTTTTTTTAATCAAATTACTTGGAGGTTCCACACAAATGAACGGAGTTGAAATTT
This sequence comes from Formicarius rufipectus, assembly GCA_013399695.1. NCBI lineage: Eukaryota > Metazoa > Chordata > Aves > Passeriformes > Formicariidae > Formicarius > Formicarius rufipectus. Next base: position 90,612 of record VXAU01002865.1, read on the forward strand.
TGTGTTTATGGAAAGCACACAACTATCAATTTATCTAATTTTTCTTAGGCCAATAATGTTAAAAATTTTGTCAACATAGGCAAGAATTTTTTATGAAGACCAAATCTCAGAGCCTGTGGGCTTATTTTCAGTATCAGTTAGCCACACAACCATACAGGCTAGGCACAGTCCTACCTTTGTGGTAAGCAGCAGTGAATTTGTGTCTTGGGAAACATTGGAGAAACAGATCCTCTATTTCAAACCAAGGCTGTCTGAGAGGAATTGAAGCAATATTGTGTGATAAGCCAAACCATGCCTCTGGAGTAATATTCTGCACGTCACAGATACCTTCAGCAAGAGCTTGACAAGCCAGTTTCCCAGAGGTGATGATTAGGAATAGATGTTTTTCTTGGTCATGTTCAATGTTCTTTCTTCCTGGACTCTGCATAGATTTTTTTCCTTCCAAGTCTGTCAGATATGCCAACTGGGCCCTCCTGAGATTATGCAGACCAAAGATCCTCTAAAATCTAAGCTTCCATATGAATGTGGTTCTAATGCATAGTAAATCTGAACTATATATAAGCACAATGTAATAGGCCTTTTTATACCTTTTTTTTCATCAGTAAGTGAATCTTTTGCAATGTGGAATTCATTTGACCTAAAACTCAAATGTCATGTCTAAATCAGCTGCCTGATTTAGTCAAAGGTACCTTCAAACATTGTTACCTGTGTCTCACACATGCCCCTTAAGATGAAATCAATTACTCCCTCAAGGCACCAGTTTCTTTCTGTGGATGCCACAGGGCACTGAACTTCCACCTCTAATCTTAGACATTCATGGTTATTGCAGAAACATTTTCTGTAACTTTTGTTGGCATCATAGAAACTAATGGTGAGGTAATTGCTGGAGAAAAAAAATGCATATAAAAGGGAAATGAGAGAAAGGCATAGGGGGAAAAAGGGAACAAGTCAATTTTTCTATAAACAATAAACAAAATGGTAAAATAAAACAGAGGATACAAACAGCAGGGATCCTAAAATCTTTAATTTTTCCACTGAATGAGGTGGCAACACACTGAATAAATAGCAACATTTAGTCATTTCTTTAAGATGCCATCTGTTCTTCAATTCTGCTCATGTCCCTCCCATGGATATGCCAAGAGTATACTTTGGTTTCATTTCAGAATTGAAGAGCTCTGCATTCCTAAGAATCTTTCCTCTTGGGTAAATTGGATGCCTCTTTTCTTTCTTCCCTAGCATGATCTTTTATCTTTCTGCTGTTATCTCAAGAGACTGGATGTGATTCCCTGGTTTCTGCTTCTGATATTCTCTTATTTTTGTAATTGTGCTTTCTGAAAGTATTAGAAGCTATCTGCCACTGGTTAAAAGTGACCCATTTCTCTTTACTCTCATAGTTCATCCTTGCTCATACTTTCTGAAAAGTTAAATTTAATTATTTTGCCAGAAAGCAAGTCTTTGGAGTGCTCTAAGAGCTCTGTGAGGCATCAGGGTGCCTTAGCTTCATATGAATTACAATTCATTAAGCTTCATTTACAATTGATCATCCAGTCCAACGCACTTGAGGAACTGGTGTAGCCTTAATGAAAACAGGCCTTCACAGAACCAGGCTACTGTGTTCATGTCACAGAGGTAAGAGTATGGGCATCGTTGACTCTGTGTCTCTGATGGAGGAGAGGAAAAGAGAAAAGACAGTGTCTCTTCTTAATTTCTCAGTACATTTCTAACGCTCAGAGTTGAGAGTGGCTTGATATTTTAGACCACAGATCCTCATTAGTTTGGAAAATTATACTTGCACATGTCCTTAAGATATCTTAAGGAAGAAAGAGCTTTTGTTCACAGTCTGTGACAGTACTTCAGCCATCACCTGTAGTGTCTGGCTGAGCTGTGCCCACACCTCCTACCAGACTCATCGGTGGTGCTGCCTGCCTCAGTTGAACCAGCATTGTTCCTCCTACCTGCCCAAGACATTGACTTTTGCAGTTCTTCACACTTCAAGAAAAAAAAAACAACAATCCACCAAACAAACAACAAAACAAAAACAAACAAAACAAAAAACTGTGCTATCTCAGGGAAAGGTTTAATTTTTTAGTTATAGGATTGGGTTATTTGGGGGATTTTTTAGTCTTTCTTTATATTTTTAGGCTTGTTAATACTCTCTGACACCTGAAGACTTTGTTCTTTAGAAATACTGGGCAGGGAACAGAAGAGTACAGAAACAATTTTTCTGCCTTCCTCATCTATATGAGAAAGAAAGAAATACCTTCTCTTTCTGTGAGCCAGAGTGGGTTCAAGTAGGCAATCCCTTCTTTACCTGACTTTGCAAGCTGACTTTCTGAGCTGACTTAGTCTCATAAGATCCTGTTCCTAGATCTTGAAATGGTGACCATTATTTTGCCAGTGATCAGAGTTACTCTTCTCACCCTGAATTCAGAAAGGTTCGTTGAAAACATACCTCACATCCAGAATGTGAGCAAAAGATTTTGTTTGTTGATACAAAAGGAACAATTAAAATATGTTAAGAAATAAATTAGATGTCATCTTTTGCTGCTTCTGATGCTGAGAGCTGAAAAGTGACAGCATCAGATGAACCCTTTCTTGGGTGTACAGCACTCCGCACAGCCCCATCTGCAGTGAGGCTAACAGAGCTTCCCCACTTGTATTCCAGCACATTCTCTTTTACATTCCTTCCTTTGTAACATAAACAGCTTATATACCATGCAGCTGGACACTGTTTATACAGTGCTAACCACTCCTAAACTTGTTACCAGACCTTTGTCCACAGCCACTAGCTCCTCATGATAATAAAATACTATCCATGTTTCTGCTACAGTTGCCATTTTATAAATGTTATTTTTTTCCCCAAAACTTGGGTAAGTTTGGATTTTCCCTCTGCACCTTTTTGGATATTAGTCTTAATTCAGAAGCTCAGAACACTTATTCCAGTTAATTCTTGGTGTATATGTGAGGAAGACAGAACAAAACTCTGTCTACCTGGTATTTTAATTTTGTGACCATCCTGCTGAAAATATTCTTGGCATCTGAACACATCTGTTTCTTCCTTGTGTCTAGTTTACAGATCAACTGGCAGCCTTGTCATAATATTGGTACACTGGTTGCAGTAAGAGGAGTATGAAGAACCACTGGATGAACTGCAAGTGCTATCTGTATTGCAGGTTTATTTTAATCTCTGTGGATGCAATTCTGCTTCAGTGTCACTGAAATTCTTGTGGCAAATCCATAACACAAATAGATTCTATCCTTTTCCCTAGAGAGCTGTCGTTTTATCTCAAAAAGGCAAGCAAGTCTAAGAGAAGACACTGCAATATTTTGTAAGTTCTGTGTGGAAGAATGACATTTTGGTTACTTTGGCCAAAAATGAAAAAGGTAGAATGAGAAGCCTTTAACCACCTCACTGATTTCTCCTCCTCACTCTTCTGATTAAGCACTAATCTAAATGAAGTTGTGGCCTGTAGAAGCAAGAGGAATTTTTTTGCCTATATCCATGGGTCATGAAACAGAGACAGCAAAAGGTGTATTTCTCCCTGCTTTAAAATGTATATAGTTTCACACCTTGCTAGAATACTGTCTTCAGAATCAGATCTGAAGAGAGAGAGAAGGAAAAATTCAGGTGCAACGGATGGCAAAGATTCAATAGAGACCAGAGGCTTGCTTTATTTTGTAACTTATGCTCCTGGTTTGTTTGCATGCTGGAATGAAGCTGCAGGAAAATTACCTCCAGTGATATTTATAGGGGTAGTAAAGATGGCAGAAAATGGGCAGGTATTAGACTAGAAGCACAGATTCATAGAATTATTTATGTTGGAAAAGATCTTTAAGATCACCAAGTCCAACTGTTAACCCAGCACTGCCAAGTCCAGTACTAAACCATGTCCTTAAGTGCCCCATCTACACATCTTTTAAATACCTCCAAGAATGGTGACTCCACCACTTCCCTGGGCAGCCTGTTCCAATGCCTGACAACCCTTTTAGTGAAGAAAGTCTCCTAATATCCAATCTATATTTCCCCTGACACAACTGGACTCTGTTTCCTCTCATCCTGCCACTTGCTACTTGGGAAAGAGATCAACAGCCACATTGCTAGAACCTCCTTTTGAATAGCTGTAGAAAGCAATAAGGTCTCCCCTGAGCTTCCTTTTGTCCCTCAGACACTCCTCCTAAGACCTGTGCTCTAGACCCTTCACCAGCTGTTCGTGCCCTTCTTTGGACACAGAGTTACTTCTATCAGTGATGTTAGTTATCATTAGTTATGATTGTGAATGATAGTGAAGCCTATTATAGGGACAGTACAGGAAGTCATGCATTTAAGACACCACTAACAGATACGTGAGCTGGATAATGACCTAAAGAAAGGGCCAAAATCTGGTAAGATCTCTGACTCTTTATCTTTGAGGGCGCTATGTGTGCTTGTGGTATATTGCTTTCAGATAGAACAATGAATTTTCACAGGCTTTGCAAGTGTGCTGAAGAAACTTATGCCATGGTGATGTCATCTGTTGGTTAAAAGCCAAAAAAATGTTTTCAATTGGATACATCATGGTCAAAGAATGTCTGGAATGATGCTGCTTTGTATTGACAGTCTCCCTGGGGGAGGCACCAAAAGTCTTACACATTGCTAGTTTGTTGTTCCTTATCTTCCCCTATTAAGGTACAAGCTTCAATATGTATAAACAATAATATCGATCAATAGCACCAACTGTGTGTCCCCAGAGTACTTCTGAGCTCTTCCCATAGGAACTCCAGATCATGCCATACAAAATGATTAATTTGTATATGTCCATGAAGTACCCAAATAAATTAAAGACTACTGTGTGTTCTGCAACATTTCTACAAAAAGAATGGTGTGTTGAGATGCTTATTGTCTGAATTCCTGTTGAAGAATGGATTTTTTTCCTAGCTTATTGAGAGTGAGGGAGAGGAAAAAGGGTCTTACAGGTCAGTGTGGATACTCCAGGGATGGCTTACTATCAGCATCTTTTCTGGAGAACTTAGAGGCAAGCCAGAAGTACACTGAGATGGGAAGCAGAATGTTTTCCATTTCCCTTCACTCCTATCTTGCTGCTGCTCTCCACCAGCTCTTGCCCAGTTGCTAAACTAAATAATTAGGTTGCTAACATAGTTGGGATAAGACTGTTCCACCTAGATAAACAGGCATACATTATCTGAAAAATAGCACTGTATGTAGAAATATGATTTCCTATGTTTACCTTATATTTCTATCATATGACCACCTGTTATGTTGTAATTAATACAATTAAGACACATTTTCTGCAGCTTCCTATGCTTACATGTGGCATTTATGGCAGAGTCCTTGAAAACAAAGCTGTATTTTAAACATATACACTACTTTACATGAATGGTATTGGCAAGGCACAGTTCTTTCTGCGTTGCCTTTTCTCCTCGAGACTGATTCTGCGTGTATTAATTTAAACCTTAATACCCAAGAAAATGATCTCTTGGTAAAAAGTGAATGAAAATTAAGCAGTAAGATTCCTAGAAATTCCATGTCATGCTGAGATAACCCAGACCTCAAAGGTGGTTTATGAAACAATTACCAGTGACCTGACTAAAGTGTTATCTCACATGAACAGAGTCCTTGGGGATGTGCTGTTGCAATAGTTACTGGCAACTAGAAAAAAAATACTGTGTGCAGAACTACATGCAGTTAATCTTTTAAGAAGCATAATTTAATTTTGTATTAGAAGTGGTTTAAGCGAAACTTTTAAATTTTGCTTAGAGGAAAAACTGTACACATTTTTAGACCAGATTCTTAAAAGTATTAGATGATAGAATGACAGTGAAAATCTGGCCCTCAGTCCATGTTTCTCTGTGGAAATTCAAAATGTGTAAGTTATGTTCTGTTCATATCTGTATAATTACATACCCCCTCAAGGAATGAGCTTTAGTAAGTTCCATTTTTGCATATTAATTTCTTAGCTAGAACATTTAATCATGAAGTTGAGAAATGAGTAACCTTTAATCACCATTAAAGAAGTGAGAGTTTTAGAAAAGGAACTCTTCTAAAGGAAGTGTATGGGGACACTAATTACCTGGGGAGCCATTCACCTTTGAATTGCTCTTTCCTTTTGAGATCTCCCTGTGAGTAACCAAGAGTGGTTCATGTCTCATGGTGTTTCCTTGATTATTTGAAATGAACTTGTAATCTCAGACCATCACCTTTGCTTCAGCTATGACCTGACAGCTTCAGAAGGCAGTTAAAAGCCTGATCGGCTACAGAAATAACAGGGTTAGCTAGAGGAACTGGTATTCCCACCAGGGAGGGAAGCTTCATCTCTGTGGGGGTGTCTTGCCCCATTAACCTGCCCATTCTACAGTCAGAGGACCCTAGTTCCCACCTTACACCACCAATCTTGCCACATCAGCTCCTATTGCGATTTACTTGTCTGAGTTGCCATGCTTATAGTCATGGATGCAAAAAAACATCCAACAACAACACTGTTATTTTTGCCCATGGTTGGGGGTATTGACAAGTAAATGCTATTCCCTCTTGTCTATATCTGCAAAACAATAAATGGTTTGTCCCATGTCTGTACTTGCTCAAAACCCTGTAGGCTTGTGAGTATCATCCCTGGTTTCCCAGAGAAATGAAGTTTTGTACTGTTTATGTGTGGAGTGGCAGCCTATGACTTTGGCCAAGTCCAACCCACATGGTTGAAGCTATCTTACATACAGTACTCTCCAACAGGTCTCACTAAAATAGTTGGTTGGGTGGAGAAAGTGTATGTGACCTGACTGTGAGAAAAAAACTGCAATGTTTGCCTAAGCAACAGACTAAGACAGCATGTGAGAGAGTACAAAGGATGCAAGAGCATGCACCTGTGCTTGGTGCCACTCTTTGAAAGGTTCATATCAAATGCACACTCAGTTCTCTGTATGAATCAACCTAAAGACAGAAATCCAGTGGAAAATAACTTGCATTAGTTCTACATCTGGTGTAATTGCAGTGATGAGCCAGAGACACTGATATAACTATGCACATTATACAAGTCACTCTGAGCTAGTTAAGATATAAGAACTTTGGTATTTTATGAACCATACTACTTCAATGTGCTGAATGGTATCAAACACTTTCTGTCATCAAAGAAGCACAGCATTATCTTTTGATCTTCAGAAATAACAGATCCAAGGGTAAGTAAACCAAAAGTCATTTTTAATTACTGAGGCTGAGCAAAACATACTTTAGAGGCTCTGGAACTAGTAGCAACGGTTGTATGAAGTAGAAAAAAATTGTTCTGTCATCTTGGTTGTATGGGTATGTCGCATAAACTCAGATGAGGTCAGTGAAGCTGAGGCACAGAGCTAATGAACATGAGACAGCTATTACAGAAACAAAATCATTTAGACTGGAAAAGTTCTTTAAGATCATCATCATGTAGCTGGTTCCCCAGTCCTCAGAGTTACATTCGATACCTTTTCCTTGAAGGAGGAAAAGTAACAGTTCAAACAATTAAAGTTATGTGAAATATAAAAGTACTTTTCAACTTGTGCCCTTTCTGCTGTATGGCTGAAATGAGGTGGCATGCATGTAATTTCAAATTAATTGCATTTTGAATTATGGGTGAAATGCATTGACACATGGAAGTACATTTTCTTCTGTAAGCACTCTGGAAAGTAAGCTATTGCAGTCAGTCATTTTCTGGAGGAAAAAAAATCCTATTATGTTGAGTTTCTTACTTGATGCCAAACTGGTCTGCTTGGCAGAGTTAATCAAACATTGATTCTTGGACTAATTTTTCACTTTACTGTGTGAATATGTGATAGCAGATAGAATAATCTGTATTGATGAGGTATGCACGCTGGCTTCCTCACTCTGTCTTTGCCTTTGCAAAGCTTGGAAAAGCTTTGAACTCAAGCCACAAGGGAGCTAGAAGGAATTAAGAGGCAAGTTCTGTGATCAGAGGCAGTAGATAGAGTTGTTATGTGCAGTCCAGATATTTGTCATGTAAGTATTAAATCTGGCATAAAGCCCTGTGGCTTGTGTTCCTTTCTGATGTGGAAGTCTTTTGGGAACCTCTGCATGATTAACAACCACAGCTTTTCTTCTTCATAGGAAGAAGGATAATTCTTCCCAAGAAACATTAATTCCTGAGATGGGGTTGTTGCAATGACACAGTACTCTGAAGTCTGGACACTGCCCCTGGACTAAAATTGTCAGTATTGCTCCAAGTCAGGTGCACAAGAAGTCATTCAGGCACTAAGTCTTTGCTTGTTTAGTATGGGAATCTGATCTGAGATACTCAGTGTTTGGAACTTCTCAGTTGGTGTACAGCATGGGCAAAACACTGCTCTTTGTCACATATTCTCCTCAGTGGGTGATGCCAGTTTTCTTTCTACACAACTATCTAAACTCTTTCTATGCTGAATCATTATCCTACCCTCCATCTCTTATTCCTAGGTTATTGTAAAGCTGTATGTGCAGAATTACATGCAGTCAAAGAAAGTTTACTGTATTTTTTGATATTCCCTTGTCACATTATGTCATCTATTTCTGTCTTCTCTTTCTTCCTCTCTCTAGATACATTCTTCATTTTGCACTGCCTTCAGTCCCACAAGTTAAGCTCATGAATGTAAAAGCAAAACCTTTCTTCTTTACAGTTTCTGCCATTTGGAACAGCTTTCTTGCAAATCTCTGCCCTGGTTTGGTTATTTGTTGTTATTGGTTTGTTGTTTGTTTGGGGTTTTTTTGCATTTGAAAACATATCCCTTCTCCCATCTCTTTCCTTTGGCTCATGTCTTCCTCCAAGACACTGTAGTTTTTCATTCTTTAACTACTTTTTCACTTTGTATCTGAGGTCTGAAGCCTAAGTCTGACATTCTTAAGCTTGGGCTTCTGTCATTCCTCTGTATATTTTGGAACTGGAAGATGTTAAACCTGAACAAAGTTCTCTTAGGTGGTTTCTGAGAGTAGGTTATAAGAGGCAAAATTCACAATTGCTTTAATAACATGTAAGACTAGTTGAAATGTTCCTGAGTGTTTGTTGTGTGGTCGAGGAAGGAATTTATTTTAGAATAAATACTTCTCTCCTTCAGTGAAGACAACATTTTCACAACTCTTTAAAGAATTAACAAGTAATAAAAGTCATCATAATTGGAAATTGTCCAAGGGGAGGTGAATTGCAAAAATTAATAATAAAAAGCAAAGATGAAATCTCTTCTCATTAAAAAAAAAAAAAAAAAGTTGATGCTTGTGAGATTAAAGAGATGTCAAAGTTGATTGTAGGTACAAAGACTCAGATCAGGATTCACTCATGTTCCTTCATTGTAAGAAAGATATGAATAAAGTACCTGGTACCCTCTGTTGGTGCCTATGTTTCTGTAATGCTAATAATGGTAGGAATGTTCTTCCATTAGGGCACGAGGGATTTAAATCCATAAATAACTTGAGTGAATAGAAATTATTTCCCATCCCTCAAGTGACAAAATTGATTTTTTATAATGTACAAAGAAGGAAGGTGCCATTAATATTGAAGGGCAATATGTCTGAATGGATCTCCTGTGATTTCTGCAAGAAAAGGCAGCCTCTCTATCAAGCTGGTGAATGTCTGCTGTACACTTTAAACACTTTACAGTCTTTATACGCTAAGGTTAGTGGTAAGGGTGAAAGGAACAAAGTCAGTACACTTGGTAGATTATATAAAACACATTTATTCTTGTAAGAAATTCAAACCGTCATACTGCCAGTATTTTAATGAAATATCACAGATGCTTTAACAAAAAAGAAAAATAAAAAAACACCCCTCCCCCCCAAAAAGTGATTTGTTCCGTAACATGAAACTAGAAACTGATAAAATGAAGAATAAGGTGAAACATGTTCAGCAAAAGAAGTATGTTATCACATTTTTAAATATAATACAGCATGGCTTTTTCATCCCTCTCTGTGCCTGTATATAAGCATAACAGAAGAGCAGTACCCCAGGGATCTGGGTTTTGTGCCCCCTGTTCAGTTCCATATACACAGCCTGGCTGTAACCTTGAGATTTACATTTTGGAGGACAGTCTCAAGATCAATTTTTCCAATCCACCTTCTGTAACTGGAGCCTTAGCTGATATTACTTGATTGTCAACATTTCTAATATGGGCTCTTGGCAACCAATTGCCCTGGCATGAAAGGAGCTTTAAATGAAAGATGGGTACTGTATTTTTAATCTCAAGCCATCTGTGTGACAGGACAGGTAATTAATTCAGCGTGAAAATTAAAAGGGATAACTGGAATCTGTTAGAGAAGTAAACAGACTCGCTAGCCAACTGCTGCCTAGGGGGGCTCTGCAGCCTGATTCCTGGGTCTGTGTCTGCCACCAGCACACTGCCTTCACAGTACAGTGCTTAGGCACCCGCAGACACCTCCTGTTCTCGTGTGCAAGGAGACCAGACCTTCCTGTACTCTCAAATCCTTCCATCCCTGGGACTGTGCAGCCCTTATCAGCCTTGACACATTGCACAGCAGCCTCTTCTCCACAATCAAGTCTTTTGTTTCCATGAAGACAAACTCCCAGAATCTAATAAGCAGCTGTGAGTGAATGCAGCACAACAACACTGATTCACTTTCATTTGCAGGATGCCACTTGCTAGGTCGTTTTTGTTGCTTATTTGAACTACTGTCAGTTCCTCTTCATGAGCAGGCAAATACCACACACCCCTACTGCTGGTAATGAGGTACACAACCAGAACAGCAGACAGGGTATTTTTTAACTGAAAGGCACTTGTGCCCTGGAATTTCTTTCATATGGACATTAGACAAAGCATCAACAGCTGGTTGAAGGAGAGGATTGTCCTGCTCTCCTCTGTACTGAAGTGTCCTCACCTGGACTATTGTGTGCAGTTTTGGTCTCCACAATATAAGAAGGATATAAAGCTATTAGAAAGTATCCAAAGGAGGGCAATGAAGATGGTGAAGCACCTTGAGGGGAAGCCTTATAAGGAGTGACTGAAGTCACTTGGTCTGTTCAGCCTGGAGAAGAAGAGACTGAGGGGAGACCTCACAGCAGTTACAACTTCCTCATGAGGGGAAGAGGAGGGGCAGGCACTGATCTCTTCTCTGTGGTAATCAGTGACAGGACCTGAGGGAATGGCCTGAAGTTGTGTCAGGGAAGGTTTAGGTTTTCTTCTCCCAGAGGGTGGCTGGGCACTGGAAGAGGCTCCCCAGGGAAGTAGTCACAGCACCAAGCCTGACAGAGTTCAAGAAGCATTTAGAAGATACTCTGAGGCACATGGTGTGACTCCTGTGGTTACCATGTGCAGAGCCAAGAGTTGGACTCAATGATCCTTGTGGTTCCCTTCCAGCTTAGCATATTCTGTGATTCTGCGATTCTGTGACTTGTATAGAGGGTAACGCAGAGAACTAACTATGTGTTTGCTATCATTAAATAAGTGAAATGACATATAAAATGTCAGTGTTGATTTTGAAGTAATTATACCTACTAAAACCCTCCAGTTAAGATGTTACTTTCCACCAGAGACAACAGGCCAGATTCTGTATCAAGGGTAACTCCATAAAGCATATTAGAGATGGACTGAATTATACTCCAGCAAAAGATAGTAGAATTGATATTATTAATTTCCTTTTATGATAGTTCCCCACCAGAAACCTGAAAAATACTTGCCTAAGTTATTTATATGGTAAACTGAGGTAAGATGACTAAAGGTTTATTTTACAGGCCAAAACCTCTTACACTGAACAGAAGCATTTCTGCTGCAGCAGATTGGTTAGAGTCTGTCATGCTCCTTGCTGAAACTGAAATCATTACAGTTAGACCTTTAAGAAATCTGGGCCACAATATTTTTTAACTTACTGTCACAAGAAAGATGCAAAAACATAAAACTTCAGCCTTCATCTCTAGAGCACGTTCAGGGTGGCAGCACATAGTGCAGATCCATTGCATTTTATTTCTGTGCAACACAATCCTTTAATTCCTGAATTCTCTTTATAGCAAATACAGTAAATAAAAGATGTATATAACCAGATGAGAAATATGGAGGAAGGATGAGAAGAATTTAAACCGATACAAAAGTTATACAAGCTTAATAAAACTTAAATACCCATCTAATAGAACTCTTCATAATGGAAGGGAACAGAGCATTTTCACAGTCTTGAAAAAGTGGCTCCTATTCACAAATCATTTTTTCAGTGTGATGCTGAGTCACACAGGACTTATTTTCCATGATGATAGGCAGGGAAGCTCAAATTATGAGAGGATGATGATGTTGGGCGAGTAAAATAAATCCATGGACACAGGCTCTTCTACTGAGACTTTAGAACTCTTCTTAGCTACATGCAAAATTTATATCCTTGTATCTCATTGAGATTTATGGAGATCAATTTTTTTTAATTTCCTCTATGGTGGCTTTGCAATGTCCTTAAATTTATCTGTAGAGCTCTAATGCTATGGCCAGTTATATCAGGGGGATTCTATTGTGTTTTCTCATAGAGGACATTAAATATATAATACCATTAAACATATAATAACATTTTAATGAACCATTCAATAAACTGGAGGTAAAAGAAAAAAAATCCCTACCTACTCTACCATATTTTTATTTAATATTTGGGGTCAGACATTAAACTGCATAAATGGGTGGAGTTTCCTAGAAAACAGCAATCAAATTTTCTGAAAAACAAAACAAAACAAAAACCCCCACACTTTCTCTGTCAACTCTGCTGAGTCTGTACTGTGCCCTAGAAAAGCAGCCCTGGTGAAAAGCAAGATGCACCATTTTGGGGCACAAGAGCACTTGGGGCCCAGGAATGAAGTGCTGGAGGGTGTAGAGATGCAGCTGGCACCATTTTCCTGGCACCGTATTGCTGTAGCTCACAGAGCTGGTAGTGCACATCTTCAGGGCACACTTTTAACCTGACACCAGTTAAAAGCCTTTCACATTGCACAGATGAACCTGCACCATGACTCCTTTTGCAGGCCTGAGAAGTTATGTCCATTTGCAGTTTCTGTAAGCTGACAGCCTCGGTAAATACAGATGCAAGTCTTGGACCTCAAAAGCAAAACTTCTGAGCTGCTGCAGCTCCTGAGAGCTATTAAAGTGTAAGATGTATCTTGAAAGAGCAGTTTATCTCATTGGGCACAGAAGATAACTATTTCTTGGGCCTTTTTCCCCCTTACAATGTTAAAATGAATTCTAACCACATATTGGAGTAAGTGTGGCTGATCTGTAATGTAACTAGCCCTTGTGATGAAAGGTCTGGGATTGAATAGCAGCACCTCTGTAAGAACTAACAGATATGAAAATTAAACTGAATGCCTCAATTTAAGTATTTCTAGCAGAATATATATGTATATTTAAAAAAAAAAAAAGATACACAGTGGTTTTCTCATCTCAGAAAGTCTTCAGTTGTCTTTTTCAAATTCAGGTTTCATTTCTGTTCTCACTGTTGTCCTCTACCATCACCTTCCTTTACTAGATAATATCCTATTTGCTTCTTTTCCTGTAAATTTTCTCATTAGAAGAGTCTTGACATCTAGACCTAACATTTCTGTTTAGCATGCATTTATTTTTCAAAAATGATGGAAGACTGCATACTCTTCAATACTATATGCCTAGTTAAAAAATTTTTGTCTCCATGCTGACTACTGAGTTAGTTCATCGGCCCAAATACATATCATGGTTTTTACTTTACAGTTCCACAGAACTGTTTTTATGTAGCTAGTAGTGATATGAAGGGTTTTGTGAATACAGCTAAAGTAAGGGATCAGTTCAGAATTTATCAGAAGAACCTGTAAGGCCTGGCAAGGGGATTTAACCTACTGTGACACCTATATTCAAATGTGACTCACAGTGAAAAAATAAAAATATTTAACATGCAGGCTTATAACACCAGTGCTTTCGTCTTCTCTCTTTTGACAATATTTTCAATCAGAGTGACATTTGATCCTATGAAGTTGTTTGTCTGCAATTTTTGAAAGGAGTACTTAATTCCTTTTGTTCCAACTTTCAGCATTCCTTGGCAATATATGTACTTTATATTAGAAGAATTATGTGATCTCATTATTTTAGTCCATGCAGCCACTCACTTCCAATTGTTTCCCTCACTTTTGAATTAGATAATTGCAAACACTGATGCCTGATATCCACTAATTGCCTACTCAAAGTATTGATCTGAAGCCTTTGACTCTCCTAGAAATGGGCACATAATGACTTGATTTCTGCAAAAAGAGACAACTAGAAAACATGATATATTGACAGTTTTGTATAGGAAATAACATCACCAGCCGCTTCACCTGCCTCCCAGCTGTGCCTGAATTATGTAAAATATCTCCAGAACTCCGCCAATACACCCTGTTCCAAAGGCTGTTGGCTCTGGCTTTTGGATCATCTCCTATTTAACAATTAGCAGTACTGCTCTTTCTTCTTCACAGTTTTCAGAAAATTATGCATGAGTAATTGGAACAAAACCCTGGATGTTTTTAATTCCCTTTTATGTTTTCAGAAGAGCTTCATTAGTGGATTGGAATTACAAACTCCGTTTTTCAGTTCATATATACATTCATATAAATAAATCACGGAGAGACAGAAGTTCAGCACATGAACTGCTTCCCACAGAGATCCAATTAAAACTTCTTGGGTTAAGTTTCATTCCAGGGGAAAAAAAAAACAAAAACAAAAAAAAACGAGCCTCAGGTTTTCACACCTGAATCACAAGCATGTACTTTTCATAAAACATATGCATATACTCAGTCCTTTACAACCTAATTGTGGTCTTAGGCTTAAATGATTCACATGTTACACTGAAGCCTGCATTTTTAAAGGCATTTTGAGTAACACAAAACCAAAAATATAAAAAAAAAATCCAATCAAAGAGCAATTCAAGGAAGGCTGCAGAATTAGAAAGGTTATTAAGAACAAATTAGCCCCCAAATTCTTCTGCCTTGTGCCATGCATTACTAAACAGCAATAAATGCCCTGAAATGTCTCACTGCTTAATTATCTGTTGTGAAAACTAATTATTAGTAGAACAGACATTTTTACCTTGAAGTAGGGTACTTTGTGTTGTGAAGACCTCTGTGTTAAGTCACCCAAGAGAGTGCTTTTGCATATAGTTCAAATATAAGCACCTTCCTTTCCAATTATCTAATACTTTGTTTCTGCCATGTAGTCACCTCTAGGTGCAGACATTATCTCAGGATAGACACAGGAAACTTAGTGCACTAACAATTTTTAAATAAACTCCTACCTTTGATTTCTTGCCTTGCAGCCCAGCTTTCTCTTTCCACAATCACCAATTCAGAAGAACAAGAGAATTCTCCAGGTCCGTTGGGTGTGATAAAAAGACAAGGCACAAGAAAATTGACATACTATGACTGTTGTACTAAACTGGAGCAGTGACCTCACTGGCACAATATCTTTTCTTTCACAGAAATCAAGATTTGATGGAAGAGGCCTGAACACTGTGAAGGAGAAGCAGAGGTTTACCTGCTTGTGTAACTTCCTCCCGCTCTTTTCCCTCCATCAACTCACAGAGTAGTTACTGTGGGCCCCAACAAAAGTGTGAGATTTAGTTTAAACCACTGTAATGAAACACACTTAAAGCAGTTGTGAGGTGTCCAGTACCAATTGTCTAGCAGTTTTGTAAGACGCTACATTCGTTCCTCTATTAGATTTGTGGCAGTGCATTTCACAGTTAATTGTATGTTTAAGAAATATTTTTTCTGCCTTTGAGTTTCACAGATGATCCCTTGATGAAAAATAGTAGGGGAATCTAATTTACTTCTTCATATTGCATATTCTCTTTTTTGTGCCAATCCCTTTTCTTAGATTCTTTATTTACATTAATAGCCTGTATTCCTTTACTCACCTTTCACTCAAAATCTTTCATCATCATTGCTACCTCTAATATCTGCCAGGACCTTTCTTCAGGTTTAGGGCTATGAGAAGTGCAGATGATTGTTAGACTGGACAATGGGATTATGGAAAGATAATGAGAAACAGTTCAAGCAGAGGGATAAGGGACTCTGTGGTAACAAAGGAAAGAGTAAGGGAGTGAAAAAGCCTGAGTAAAGGGAGAAAACACAATAGAGATAAGAAAAACAACAGACCAAGTAAATCTTTAGTTACTGTATCATAACAGTGCCCAAGTATTCCAAATGAACATCTGTAGGAGGCAATAATGCCATGCAAACAGCCTCATCACACCCTCCCAGAGGCTCACAGAACAAGGTTTAAATAATTTCCTGCTGGGAATGATTAATTTTGCCTTTGGGTAAAGTATTAGGCAAATGGTCACATGGGGTCCCAACCAAGCCAATGCCAGGTGGTAAATTAAGCACCAAGAACTGGGATTAGTGAACATGCTGCTGCTGTGTAAGGGGGAAGGTTGATAAGGATAGGTTGCATTTCTTCATTATAGAATGAAGTACTTTTGTGTCATTTTGTTTTACTGGTGGTGTTAAACTAATATGTGTATCCACTTCACTGGTTAGCATGATGTCCTGGGCAGCAGGTGGTGCAACATTCTCCTGGACAAGAATTTTATATGAATAGGCCTCTTACAACAGACTGCTGGATACTGCCACAGTCAAAGCCCCCCATGCATGAGTGGCACGGAGAAAAAGCTCTGTAGTTGTCAACTGACACATTTGTTGTCATTCAGCATATGTTAGTCTCTTTGGAGACCTGAAAAAGACAATTCCACAAAAAAAACCTGTAGTGAAGATGTGGAGGTCCTTACCACGAGGTTATGCAAAAGCTAAACGTTGATAGTGGTTCAAGAAGACTCACAAAAAGTTCAAGGAAGTGAAATCCACAGTTTTTAAATATATAGAAACTTTCTTTATTTGAAGAAGAACCTGTGCCACAAAAGCTTGGAAGCTGAAGTCTCTTTGAGGAAATATTACCTATGTTTACCCTGTTCTTAAATTCATTTGATGGTGAGATGGTGCAACATGGTACAATAACTAGTACATTCTAAAATGAGCTGAAAATTTGAATATACTATGTACATACAAAAGATACTTCTTTTGATACCAAACTCAGCATGGATATATGATCACCAAAACCACCAGAAACACCTAAAAGAAATTATTTTTTGCAAAACAACCAATCCCTCTCTTATCTTTACATTCAGGTTTTAGGAGAGACCTACACACTTTCAAGGCAAGAGGATGAAATCAAAATGGGTGATTCTAGCAGGAGAAAGAAGTACTCAGAAGATAGAGTAGTTTTACAGCTCAGTAATTTTCCCATATCCCTTCTTATGCTTAATCTGCTGTTCTACAGAAGGAAAAGACTTGTCTCTTTTGCTATTTCACAAATGCTAATGATTTTATCATGTTTCCCTTGGCTAACATTCTACTGTACTCAACAGATTACAGCCACTGTATTTACTTGAATTGTCTGCATCTAATACAAATATAACAGTCAAACTCAGTACAATTGCTCCCAAACTGTTATTACTGTAGAGTCTGCTGTTCCTGCTACAGACCTGAGGAAAGGTTTGTCTGACTGAAAATTTGTTAGTTGGTTCCACCCCAATTATTTCTAAAGGGAAAAAAAAATCATATCTACAAACTCTGCACTAATTAAAAAATGCAAAACTTAAAAAAGAATATGATGGAGAGAGGAAACACAAGCCCAAAGAAAACAAGACAGGATGCACAAGTGGATATGTTAGGTCCCTGTTAGAAAAAAAACAAAAAAAACAACCTAGTAAGAATGATTGACCACTTCATCCTGGGGCATGACAGGCATCAGATATTGTCTGAAAACTCCCCAGACAAGACTGAAGTTTAAGACTGAAGTATTGTCAAATCATAGGTAGAATGAGAACAGCTTTTCCCTTTAAACACTGTTGAGTCTTTTAATCATAAAACAGGCAGTAAGGTGCAGTGCAAATTAGAAGCAGTATCACAGCTCCCTGCTAGAAATTACAGAATATATTGTGTAAAATTGCCACAGTCTTGGCATGTATTCATGTACAATGCCAATTTTTTAACTGTTGTTCGGTAATGTGGCCACATAGTGCCAGATTCTGTCATCAGTACAAACAATAATCCACACACTTGGAACTCTGCAGACAGATGGATTAGGCTTCACTGTTGGAATTCAGAGGAACGGTGTCATGGTTCTCCTTATTGTGGAGAGATGCAGTGTGACAGGACAGTGAGACAATAAATACACTGGGGCGCCCCAACACAAGAAAGACGTACACCTGTTGGAATGACTCCAGAGGAGAGCCACTAAGTTGATCACAGATCTGAAGCACCTCTCCTACGAAAAAACGCTGAGAGAGTTGGGGTGGTTCAGCCTGGAGGAGGGAAGGCTCTGGGAAAGCCTTGTAGCAGCCTCCCAGTGTCTAAAGAGGGCAACAAAAAGGTTGGAAAGGGAATTTGCACAAGGGCATGTAGGATAGGACATGGGGGAACGGCTTAGGTTTAGAAGCCATGTTTAGATTACTTACTAGGAAGAAATTCTTTACTGTGAGAATGGTGAGGCACTGGAACCGATTGCTCAGAAGCTGTGGATGCTCCATCCGTGGAAGTGTTCAAGACCAGACTGGATGGGACTTCGAGTAACCTGGTTTAATGAAAGATTCCCTGCCCAGAGAACAGGGGGTTGAAAGTAGATGATCTTTAAGGTTCCTTCAAACCCAAACCATTCTGTGATTCTATGATTCTATTCTGTTGCAGAAAAATCAAATTAGATGACATGATAATATAAGAAAAGGAAACAGATAAAATAGGAGAAAACAGAGATTGAGGATATGATGTGAAATAAGAAAAACAAAACACAAAAAAACCCCCACAAAACTAAGTGCATATTTCCAAGTGAATAATTTAAATTATGTTGCAAATGTAAAATATTTCCAACATAACAATCTCTGCATGTGAGTATCTGCAGTACGGGAACTGTGTGTTAACCTGTAACACTGTACATGGACAAGACATTGTAATGATAGAGTTACTGATCCTCTGACAATTATGAAGGGAAACATCTGAATTTTACCTCAGGTTCTATGTGAGACTCCAGCCTTTCTGCTCTCATCACATCTGAAGGTAAAACTGCACCCTCCTCCTCTCCTCTAATAAGGCTTTAACAGGTGACATTTGTTACTAGTGTCATGTAGTTATGCTAGAGCAGCACCACCTGCATCACAGTAACTAGGCAGGTTTGCTATTCATCAACTATGCTATGGCTGATAATTTGTCTTCATGTATTTTGCTGAGCTGAAACACAACATACGGGGGGGAAAAAGACAAAAAAAAAAAAAAACGGTTCTCATTCTGACTTACACAAATGTATCTAATTATATTCTGTGCCTTTAGCATTAAATTAATTGCTGTTTCTACTGGGAGTTGAAAGCCAGCAAGTTTCAGAGCTGTAGCTGTGCCTACTCCATCAAGTGGTGGAAAATTGTGTGAAAAACAGCAGCTGTCTTTGATGATGTTCATAACACGTTTATGAGTACAACAGCCTCTTTATGATGGATATCTTGTTAAGTATTTTATTACAGGAAAATACCTAATAAACAGTTTAGCCAACCTCATCATCAACTGAAGGAAATCACAAGGGCATTCTGAGATCATTGCATTAACCACGTGTCCTGTTGCTTGCAGGGTATCCATGTTACTCATGAAATCTGAACTTCTTGAGCACTTGGTCTAGCATGAAATTAATGTAGATAATGTAGATAAGCTAAAAGGAATTTAATTAAGGCTGAAATTTTTCAGCTAACTCAGGTGGTTTGTTCTTGGTCACCATTTTTTAACATTTTATTCCAAAGCCTGTGATACCAAGTGGCTTTTATAAAGCCCCTAAGACTTGAATTTAGGTAGAAATATTACAATCTCTCCAAATATTTTAAAAATATAAGTAAAGAATTTGTGTAATAAAATGTTGTTAATACTGCAGAAATAAGCACATTTCATATTTGGGCAGTATACTCATCTACATATCTGTACGTCTTATCTCTAAGTTCCCTTGTTCCAGTAAAATGAAAAAAAAAATCTATGTGTTTTTTTTTGTTTGGTTGGTTGGTTTTTGTTTTTGTTTTTTTTTTTTAATTCAGAGATTGCAGTATGCAAGACAGTACAGAATACAAACACATTGTCAGTCACTGCTTCAAATTAATGAAAAAATAACCAAGACATGGTGCAGTGCATGAGAAGGGATAGGAATGGTTCAGGTTATCATTCAGTATATATTGTTGAGGTATTTCATTTATTACATTCCTTGTCCTAGCATTCAGAAGTTATGTGAAATTGATGGAATATGTGAAACAGTTTCATGTCCCAAGCTTGTAAGAACTTTTTCATTTCTACATTCTAGTAAAGGAGGAATCTGCCACTCATACCACTGCAGCACTGCTAAGATTTTCTAAGACTGAGAACATGGCTTAGTCCCTGTGTGCAGGAGAAAGTCTAATGTAAAGGCAGAAGTTATTAATGGTATTAACATAAAGATGTTTGGATAGACTTTCTACAGATCAGGTCAGGGATCTGCTTCCCAGCTGAAGATGACTGTTTCAGAAGTATCAGGAGCAGACCTTATGAGATTTAAACCAAGGAATCTACAGAAAACCTGGGGCTCTTTGGTAGAGCAAGGACATAGTTCCCTGTCACTCAACCCTGGAACAGAAACTGTTTTAAAGAAGAAAAATGTGTAGGAATCACCTTATCAAAGCTGTGCTGTTAAAAAATTAGTCATCTGGACCACTCTCACTAGACCAGGCTCACTAGATACCTATCAAGAAAGAAATTAATTTTGCCTCCCTCTTCAGATTCCCATCTAACTATCTCTCCAGTGTGCCTGTCTGTGGATTGGCTCCACTAAATCAGACCTCCAGCTTTAAGGGATAAAATGAGGTGAGGGAAATTTCAGCACTCATTAGTCTGGAATATTAGCCCAGTATTATATTTTACAGGTTTCACTTCAAGCCTGAATGCTTTGGGAATGCCCCAGAGTCTTTGGAGTTGACTCAGTTCATCCTCCATCCTTGACCGCCTCCTCTGCCTGCAATGCATAACCATCAGTACTGACTGTGCTCAGTGTGTGTGTTTTTACAAAATGAGAACAATGATCCTGTAAAGTGCTTGGAGATCTGAAGAAAAGACCTTAGTTGTAACATATACAAGGTTATTATGACCATTTTTTGAACGTCAGTTTAAACCAAAGGAGCTTCCAAATGACAATAAAAGAAGAAAATGAGTGGAAATGTCAATTACATACATGACCAAAGGAAGGGAAAGTTACACTGAATGGAAAAATTTAATTTGCAGTATCATAGTATGATTTGGGCTGGAAGGGACATTTAAAGGTCACCTTGTTCACGCTCCCTGCAATGAACAGGGACATTTTCAACTAAATCAGTTTGCTCAGAG
Source organism: Formicarius rufipectus (assembly GCA_013399695.1). Lineage (NCBI taxonomy): Eukaryota > Metazoa > Chordata > Aves > Passeriformes > Formicariidae > Formicarius > Formicarius rufipectus. The sequence continues at coordinate 111,974 of VXAU01002865.1, forward strand.
CCCCATCTAACTTGACCTCAAGGTTGGGGCATTCACCACCTCTCTGGGCAACCTGTTTCAGAATTTCATCATCCTCATTGTAAAAAATGTCTTTCATATATCTCATCTGAATCTACCCTCTTTTAGTTTAAAGATATTACCCCTTATCCTAACACTACAGACCCTACTAAATGGTTTGTCCCAATCTTTCTTATAAGCCTCCTTCAACTACTGGAAAGCCATAATAATATCTTCCCCAAGCCATCTCTTCTCCAGGCTGAACAACCCCAGCTGTCTCAGCCTTTATTCATAGCAAAAAATACGTCAAACTGGTTCCAATTTCAAAGCACAGTGAAAAGATGTTGGATTAGTTTCCCACTTCAGATGACATCAGTTATAGTTTTATTAGGTAGAAGCCTTTGGATGCTATTTTGATCCCTGATAATTAGAGTGATAAATTTATAGTGCTTAGATGTTAGCTGTTAATTTCAAAGAAATCACATCATGTTATTTTGTGTGCCACACAGTGGTTTCAGGTTGAGTTCACTTCCTCTTTCTTTGCTCTCCTGTTGTGCAGTACTGCAACCCCTGGGAATTTATGCAGAATCAACTCATCCTTGATCCTTCCAAACTCATCTCCATACATAAGTACTTCAGAAGCATCTCCTGCACTAGCTGGTTTTGACAAGGGAGGAAACCTCTCCAGTCAGAATAACTTGCCATGTCATACCGAGGCTGACCTAGCTTTTGCCTCATCTGGGATGACTAATGTTTTAAATATTTATAAACCACTGATCACACTGAGTCACCTGCTCTCATGTGAGTGCTTTTCTTTTTTCACCAGTAAAACTGTGCAGCAATTATTTGCTCTGTTTCTAGGTGCAATGCACTTGGAGGGGCTGGACTTCAGCTGCAGTGGAGCTTTGTGGGTCTTTACAAAGACCTATTAATCACATTTCAGAAAGACACCTGGGTCCCACATGGAGGTGTGTTCCACCATTCCTTGTGTTTGTTAGGTAATTTCTTCCTAAGCTGCCTCAAGGCTTTGCTGGCTAAGCTCACTGTTCCAGGTTACCGTAAAGTTGTTGCTGTACAGTAGCACTGCTCCTTAACTCACTGCCTGATCAAACGGTGTGTTTTGCTTTGGGTGGTCTCAGTGAATTCCAGAAAGTAAAAGAAGAAAAAAAATATTAACCAAGTGCCAAACTAAATGCTGAGGCACAAAAAAGCAAGTATGTATATATTACAGCATTGATATTCAGAAGCACAACCTGTGTATAAATGAGTATAAATTAATAGTTAAAATTCCAGAACATTTTTTGCTTTCTCTGGGACCCTTGAGGATACCATCACAATTTTGATAGAACACATATTTAGCAATGCCACTAGATTGTTATTTTGACCAAATGCCTGACATTGACAGGAATTATGGTTTTTTTCTCACAGGACCATTCTCAGGTACATTTTCAGGTCAGCCCTTAGGCTTTTGTCACAGAGAATGGAGGAGGCGTGAGTCACATGGGCTTTCACTTACTGACCACCATCCGGTGGCACAGTCATGATGGCACAGCCTGTGAAACTGGCTCAGGAAGTTCCAAGCATCTAACACAGCAGGGCTTTCCCTGGAGCAGTCCACACTGGTGCACCCACCACCACTGGTGTCCTCTGAGCTCTCTTTGCAGCTATATCCTTCGTATTTTGCCTTCATTTGTCTGGGACTGTGGGCACTGTGTGTGTGCATGCGCACAACTGTTCACCAGCTCTTACGTCCTGGTATTCCTGCCAATGCCCATGGCAAGTGGTCTCAGCTGCATCCCACTTCTGCCACCTTAGCACATGTCTGGATACAGCCTCTGAAATGGTCCCTTGTTGGAAGTCATTCTTACAACCAGTAACAGACATCTGAAAAGTCCCTTGTGATTTTTAGAGTGTTCTTTACTTGGATGACTCAAGCCAAACCTGATACCAAAGGGAAAACTCTCAGCACCGACCAAACCCTGTAGAAACTGTAGAAATGGAGCACTTGCAGGACCAGGTCATTTGGCATCACTCTTGCTGTAGTTTGCAAATCCCTCCTTGGCAAATGGAGGGGAGCAGACACAGCAGCATCAACCAAAAGACTGACAGCTGTGATTCATACTGAAGTGTTTCCTGCTGGGGCAGATTGTAAGCACTGAAAAAATGCAGGTGGCCTCTTCAGGCAAAAAGGCACTTTTTTATTTCCTTCCTCCCCTCCCCCAGTTCTGGTATGTTCTTCCTGTGGAGGGCATATCTCTCTTTGTTCATTAGCCTTGTTGGAGATTTATCTTTAAATTGACATGAAAATTCCTATAGTAAGACTGAGTACCTCAGAGAAGGTATACAACCTATACTGCTGTTAGCAGGAGCAGAAAGATGACGGGGGTGAGAAATCCTGACTTTCTGTAAAAGTACTGTGCAAAATGCAGATCCAGAATCACACAAAGGGAGCTTAGACACATGGGTTTGGTGTAATCCTTTTGAAGAACATCTGTGTTAGCAAGTAGGATTTAATTCACCTCTATCAGAGATTTGCAATCCATTTTCCACCCTTTTGTGAGTGACAGCTAATCTATCTGCATTTGTTGGCTAGAAAGTGAGATAATGATACCTGACTCTTTTCTAGGGTTAGGAGATAACATCTTAATAAAAAGTTCTGTGAAGTACTTTTCAATAAATAATAAGCAGTAAGGGGACATAACTGTTGAAGTTATCAGTAAGCTAGATCTTAGGCAAATTTTTCCTTGAGCAGAAGGGTAAAATCACTGTTTCTAACTTACATAAATTGAATGGGATTTCAGAGGGCTAAGCGAAGTGAAGGTTAACCTTCCTGTGCAGTAATAACATACTATAGCTTTGCACAAAGGAGTAACTCCCTATATTCATTGCATATAAGAACAAGAAGGAGTTTTACATCACCAGGTTTGCCCAATTTCATAAGCCATTGCATTTTGTGCAGTCATCCATTTATGAAGACACCTTAATTGACTAAATCATGTATTTCAGAATGGCTAATAAGGCTGGGATTGAAAACACCAAGAGGTGGGAGACTTCGCTCCTCTCTTGCTTATCCGTTTTAATGGGAACTCCTCCTTGTATTTAAACATGCATGTATAATTTTTCATTGAAAAGTATATAGCTTCAGCTTCCAAATGTCTATAAACTTTTTGAAATATATCTTCCTCCAGTATATTTAAAAAGTCTTGTGTATCCAGATTTTATTACCGGTAAAAGTACTTAGGCACAAGCATCAAGTCCCCAGTAATGCTACATGTGATACATTAAACAGTCTGATCCTACAATTTCTCCCTCTAAATCATCTTCTCTGGTCCTCAAAGGTCTTACCAAAAGCCTTTATTTAGTATATATGTTTAGCGATCTCTATCCGCCTGATTTCTGAGACAATCCCTATTCTTCCCTCTAAGGAGGTTGCAAGACAGATTTTCTGTGAATCCATTAGTGAACAAAGATTTCTTTTGACACCTGTTAGTCAACAGGAAGAAGAAATGCTCTGGACTGGTTGCAAACTCCTGACAACAGAGTAACAAAAAGCAAGGAAAGTTTGTGTTGTTTTACACATAATGGATATGCTTTGCATGTGCATGTGAAAATGCTGGTGTACTCTATATTTTTTAGCATTACTGATCTCCTGTTGCCCTTTTAAGGCAAAGAAGGAAAAATGTTCCGTGCTGTGATTATCTAATTTCACAAACTGTAATGGTGTATTTTTTAAAACATTTATTGCTGAAGCCCTACTTAGAGAAAACAAACTGTAGTTTGGTAATTTTCCTTAGAATGGCAGAATACTCCCTTTATTATAACATTACCAAAACTTTAAATGGCAAAAAAAAAACCTCAGTAAAACATACACTCTCTCAAACTACACCAAACAAATAATACATTTTCCTTTGATGAAGATGTAAGATATCTTAAGATAGGAACAAGGGATTTCCTGGTTGGTTAAACATCTACAGTGTAGTTATCAGCACCTGAACTTGACAGGTGTGATTACCCTTGGAGAAGCAGGAAAAAAGGCACTTATGGGACATGTGTCATGTGGTCTGTTTTAGATAGCTCCTTCAGGACGAGTTGAATCCCACTCCTGATGTGCCTAGATAACAAGCTCAGACACAGAGATGCACATTTTCACATGCATATATTTAGCCCCACCAATCCTATCCTGGTCTCTTTCTCCTCCACAATATGCATAGCTTGGACCATGTCATTCCTTTCTTCTTCCTCCAGATCCTCGCTAAAACCATTTACACACAGTCTGTCTCCATATGATAGTAGTTCAGGCTCGTAAGGGTTTCTCTCTGTTGATCTCTGTGTCCTTGAGTGTATTACTAACCTGTAATTACTAACCAGTGATTTGACAGGAATAGAGAAAGTTGCTTTCCTTAGATGCAGGACTCCTTTGGGTGTTGAGGAGTCAAGTGCCATACCACTGTACAAATTCCTTTTTGCTTTACTTGTCAGTCCAAATTCTTTGGATTTAGCCCAGTGAATCCACATCATAAAGATCATCTTCAGCTTTTTGCATGATAGCTTACATGCAAAACTTGTGAGAAGAGATTATAATTTTTTTATGGTATCTGGCTTCAGTAATTGTAATCCCTTAGCACAAAAAAGTGGCTTGCAACATTTAACTATGGCACTTTAATGCACTTTTAAGGATTTGAAAGAACATGTGGATTTCTACAGTTTCAGAAAGTGATTTTGAGAAAACTCCTATGGTTGCCCAAGTTGCAAAAAGTCTGTTCTGTGACAAAAGTGTTTCTTTTCCATGAGTTTTACCTGCCTGCAAAGGCACTAATCTTGAAAAGGGGTGGAAGTTGATCAGTGTTCTGCCTGTATCAATCCCTATGGCCATGTTACCTTATTAGTACTGCAGAACCTGTTACCTCTGCTAAACCCAAGTGTACCTGCTAATTGTGGTTATTCCTGCAGGTAGCAGAGTCCATGCAAATAATATCTGCCTTCCTTTGTGACGATGGCTGAAGTTTGATTTTCTCACAGTGATTTTTACTAGTTTGAAACCGAGGGATAATGAAGGTTAACTGTGTAATTACTCTTTTTTCTCCCCTTCTGAAACCAAGAATTCTACAAGATTCAGTTCAGCACAGAAGGGTAGCAAAGCCACAAAAACATTGTAACATCTGTTGCAGACCTGAACATTTCTTTGGTTTTGTCAGAAAAAGACTTAGAGTAGTTTTAGTGGTGCATCTCTCAGTACCTTTTCGTGATGTCCCCTAGTCAAACATTGCATCCAAGTTGTACTCTCGTGGTTAATCCATACTCAGCAACCCCTGCAACCTTACTAGCAGCAGAGTTCGTCTTCAGGTCCAGAATCATTCCATCAGTGACGGACCAGGCAGGATTTCAGCAAGACCCACAGCCTGTACTATTGCCATCACCTAGCTCTGTTATTTTATTTCTGCTGTCATCTATCTGCACTTGCCAGCAAAGGTAATAGAGCCAAGTGGGAAAGGAAGTTCTCAAATGTGTGTCTGCTTTCTTTGACAGTAACACATTTCTCCCTGCCTTCACCCCACTCGTTTCTGCTGTGTGAGTTCTTTCCCTGAGCCTTTTAAGCTTTTTCTTTCTACAGTTTGAAAGCATTTTAAGTTTCTCTTCTGGCGTCTTATTATAAATTTTCTGTAAGGAGGAATCATTATTGATGTGGTTGTTCTAGATATCACTCTATAGGTTTTCATAGGACCTACTTAATTTTTTTAAACATTTTGAGCAAAGCTTCATCAATAGATATAACTTTCTGAAATACACATATGTCAATAATTCCTTGAGCTACTGTTCTTTCATATCACATTAGCCAGTTGTCTAGCCTGCACTAGGCTCAGTATAATGTCCATCACATCTGTGTGGGAAGTACAAAATCCATTCATTTTCCAAAGTACCCATCCCTTTCATAGTTGAAGTACACTTCAAATAGGTATGTGATTGAGGAATATGTAAAATTATGAAGAGCTGCACTGAAATGTGCTTGGCATTTCTCAGAAGTATTGCTTGTAGATTTTATACTTCTTCAGAACGGATGTCATCAGGCTAATGACTATCTTCCAGCTAAGGAATAAATTATTTTCATGCCAGTCTAAAAAGAGCTTTATATATGACTGTGGAACAGACTGTGTCATTAAAATGCTGTCCTTCCATATCCCCTTGGGCACATCTTTGAGGTACAATGCCAGTTCCTGTACTTATTTCTTACAAATCTCCATCTTGGAAACATTTATCAATAGTAAAAAAAAAAAAAAAAAAAACACCAAAAAAACCCCAAACCAAACAAACAGACAAAAAAACCAAAGCCAAAACCAAACAGCTTTAAATGCCTTGCAATATTCAAATGTTCTTGTTTAGCCTTTGCAATACAAGTCTTGGTTCTACACTCTTAAGCTATGTTTGACAAGACCAATGTCCATATGACCTTCAGTGATTGAGGTATCGTGTGGATATTTTTTGTTTCAGAAGAACTGATAGTTTAGAAGCAGCCTGTATTAATGTGGATCACTGGAACATCATTGTGGATCAGATTACTCAACCCAGTTTGGCCTAGATGTATGAGTGTACTGTAATTGTAAATCTTGGATGTAAGCAGGCAAGCATTCGGGTGAAACTTCAGTGTCGTTCCATTTGTTCTTCTTATATTGTTTCTCTTCTGAATTAGTAATGTGGGAACTGACAGAGCCAATGACATCACGTACATTGTTTTTTTTCATTCAGGTATTACAGTGCTATATTCCTCTGATTTTGTGTCTTCAGCTGGTACCTGCCCTTGATCAAACTCAGATGACTAAGCAAAACACATAAGAACTGTCTATATATATTTCTCTTACAGTTTCCTGTTATATGGAACTTAAGCACTTCCAAGACAGAGTTTTCCTCATACGTTATTAAAGTCTAAAATAGGTCATACCTGTGGTCCTGTACAAGTGCCTGTTTCTAAGCCAGTTTAGTATTAAAGACTCATTTGTGGATGTATAGGCCTACTGAATGCATTCCTGAAACCTGACTGTTCTGACACAGGCTGAGGTACCCTAGCTGTGGTGACAGGTGTTCACTGGCAGCATAACATCCAGGGTTTTTATCACAGTTTATGGATGCAAAGGATAATTAGTTCCTTCTATTATTCACTAGGACAGAAAAAATCTTAATCTATTTAGCATTTAAATAAGCTCTACAACAACTAGTAATGATTTCATGATGAATTCTAGGAAATTGTACCTTGAGACTTTTTCTTTCTATATGTGACACACAAACAAAGTCTTAGCAAAAAAGAAGACTTCATCTCATCAGCCAGTGTAGAGCAATTGATAAATTTCTTTAGCCAAGGCTCACTTTGGGAAAAGTCTTATTTTTCATCTGCTAACATTGCAAGAAAAGTATTCATAAAACAGAAGCTGGTATGTTGACCTTTAATGCAGGTTAGGGAGAAAGCCATGACTCATCCACATCTAATTCATCATCTTGCACCTGAGAATGACAAGGTTCTTAATGCCCATCTTCTTTGCTGCAGCTGCAGTAGTCTGTATGTCTGTATATCCATCACTTCACTGCCTCTCTGTCCTTATAATTACTTTTTATTTCTATCTGAAAATATGTATTTCTGTACATGATTTACATTTCTCAGACATTTCCTGGAAGTTTTCTCTGCTTGAGTCATTGATGTCTTGTTTTCTTGAAAAAGTATTGATCACAAGTTATTTCACTCAAAAGCTGTTGTGACATTTTGATGATCACTAAGTGCTGAATCAGCTTCATTCAAATTTCTGAAAATGTCAAGAGCTGGAACATGCTGGTAAATCCAGGAAACCTTTCAGAAGAATATCCCTTCAACAGACATCCTGAGGGGCAGCTGTGTGGCAGTGGATCTTCAGAAACTACTGAAGTTTGTATGTTTTCTTTCTTTCTTTGGAAAAGTTTCTTCTAGCTGATCATTCTTTAGGACTTTATGTTTGCAAGGAGGGTTGCCTGTTTACAGCAAAGTGCTCATTGTTCCTCCCCCAGATTTTCATCAGCATCTAAACAAAGGAAACAATGAATAGTAACATAAAATGTACAAGCAAAGAAAAAATTGTCACTTTCCTACTTACATATTAAAATTAGCACTAGAAAAAGGACTCTATCAACCAACACAACAGAGATAGAGATAGTCATCTAAGATTTTGCCAGGTATCAATTCTCCTCCCATCCAGGAATGACATATGGAGTCATCTCATCTGCAATGAGCAGAGTGCTGAGCCATCCATTTATGAGACTCACAGAGCTGCTGCGATGGAAGAGTGGCCTGAAGGTACAGGAGGTGCTGTTGTGCTTTGAGCTGTTGCAGAGATCTCTCTGAAATTCTCTGGTGAGGACCATGCTGCTGTCTGCAACACGAGTGTGTCTGGGACAGCACAGCCCTTCAGAGCCAGGCCAGACCTGCACAGATTTTGAACCCTTTTAGTTCCTAAAACAAACTGTAAATTAGGGTTGTGGAAGGGGAAATACCTCCTGTGAGCACATATTGTCTTATTATCTAAGTCCTGAGGACAATGACAGAATTAGGACAATCTTTACATACCCAATGTCTGTAAAGTAAACCATAGCACTTCAGCTGCATACTTTATTTGTTTTGGGGGGGAAAAAATAGTACACCCAGTGAAATTTTTTTTCATTGCTGGTACCACAATGAAAACAACTTAGCAAATTTTTTCTGCATACTAATAAAGCAACTTCTAAATTTAATAGTGGTCATAAATCTTCTGACTAGCCTTCCAAAGTATCAGGGAATGACTGTTTTATTTGGTCTTCTCTCTGTGGAACAGCAATATTTGTGATCTTCCAGTGGTGTGTAAGCCTATTTATCATTTCTTAATGTGGGAATAAGAGAGGATCATACTGTGATCAAATCATTCATGCCTTCTACTCACAGGGTCAGGAAATTAATAATCTCTGATGACTTTCCTCTTCAGTCATCGCACCACAAGTGAGCCTTAGTTTGTGTCTGACTGAAGCCTCTCAGAGAAACCTTTCACAGCCATGTTCTCTCCCTGAGGAATGGCCAATGTTTTCCAAAGTGCCCCCACAAGCACAAAGCAGAATGAGCTCACTGAGCATCTGCTTTAGGCAAGTGACTCTCATCCTGGCAAACCTGTGTGCTTGCAGCTGCTCAGCACCAGGCCTTCCCATCCTCCCACCTCTCCTGGATTCAGCCTCTGCAAATTCTTTTCTCTAACTTGAGTTTCTAAAATTAATCTAATTAAATATTTTTATCAATTAATCTCCAAAAGAGAGGTTTTATTTTTAGCCTAGATCATTGATCCCATGGGTTTACACTGACACATCTGTAGGAGGGTTCATTTGGGTTAAATTGGAAACAATAGGGATGAAAAGACAGGAAAAAGGTGTTGCTTAGGTCCACCCTCTCCTGACAAACCTACTGATTCATGAAACCACATGCCCTGGAGTGAGGCAACTATTTCCATTTATTCTTTCTGGTTTTCTTTCCTTTTACTTTTGTTGCAAAGTTTTTTGCCTCTTATGTTTATGAGATGATCAGAGTTGCACTGTTGCAAACAATAAATGAAGCTTTATTGCCCTGAAGAAATAGTTTCATTTCAAAGAAGCTGCTATTGGCTTCAGTTCAGTAGAAAAAAAATAAATTAAAAAAAAAATCTGCAGCTGTAAATTTTTGCTTTGCAAACGTCTCTCAAAATGTTACAAAGACAATTGAGAAAAATAATACACAAATCTTTACGTTAAATGCAGAAGATTCCCTAATTATTAAATATAAATTGCCCAAAGATTAAACAAATGAAGAAAGTATAGTCTGTTCAAGATCTGTCTCTGAAAGTTTATTTTGATTAGATTCCCAAACAAAATGATTGTGTTCATTCCTTTGGCTTTCTAGAAACAGAACCTTTCAAATTATATTTATTCACTAAGGCAAAATAAAATGGATACCTATGTCCTGCCATCCTATTTTGTTTATATGTACTTTATAGGAGTATATGTTTGTGTAAAGTATGCTTTTATTTTTAAAAATTATGCTTAAAATTAATAAAATTAATCTTAATTAATTAATCTGTTTTTCAAATACTTAATTTTCACTGTTTATATTGAGGTAAACAATTTCAAAAAAGGAACTTAAGAATATTCTTTCTACTCAGGAGTTCTCTGTGAACTAAGCCTAATTATTCCCAGTGTAATTGCCATTCATAATTATTTCCTAAAAAATTCATACAGTCATAGTTCTTTCTGAAATAGGTTCATTGATCCCATTTGAATTCTGAGCTATGGTGGTTAGCATGATCATTCTGTATGTTTCTATTCCTGATGGCAGAGGCAATTGTATCAAACTTTTCATTCAGCATAAGTGCACTTCTAAATTGGGATGGATTTGTATGTGTGATATAGTAACTTTCAGTGATAGAAGCAAATTGACTGCAGCTCTTTTAATCAATTATCTGGTGCAACACGAAACTTTTGATGACTGAATGCTTGAATTCAATAGTTGGTCTGGACATGTTGTGTTGTTAATCAGCCCGAATGTAAACTTGCTGAAAGATGCTAAAAGGCAAACCAATGTTTTAAACATCAAAGGAATATTTGGAAAGCTTGTTTCAGTCTGCTGTTGATAACATCTAGGTAAAAATATTCTCAATAGTCCATGAATATGTATCAGTGTAATACAGAGAGAGATCACAGGAAAAGGAAAAAAAAACTAACTCTGCTGAAATATGGTGAATTGGTTAGTCTGTGAAAGAAACCCTCAGACAGGGAAAGAGAGAGATATCCCTTCCTTCTGTTGATTTCAGTCTCAAGAATTTCAGTGACCAAAATTTCTGGAATTAGATAGAAGAAAAATTTTAATTTCTACTTGAGATAACAGTTTAGGTATATTCACTCAGAAAAATGAGATTTTGGGTGTTTTGTTTAATTTTTTTTTAATTAGTCTTCTTGATGTTGTTCTTTTTTTTTTTTTTNTTGCCAAGCTTCAAGTTCTTACTAATAACATTACTACAAAGCTCTCTCAGTTTATTGGCAGATGATAAATAAACAGCTTTAATTATGACATTGTTCAGCTCAGATTTGACCAAGTTAAAAATGGTGTAATGTGGAGGAATGAGTCCCAATGGAGAGATGCAACCGCTTCTCACAGTAGGGGTGCTGGTAACATCTGAACATATAGACACACTGGAATGACCAAACACCTAAAGCTGCTGCAGCAGAACGTTAGATGGTGGATGCTAAAATGCCTGACTTGACACAACTTCCTCCCCACTCTCAAAAGGGAAAGTAATTATTTAGGTTTTGCAATCTAACACATGAGACAAGAATTTTGGTAAGTGGCTGCTCACTGTTTTCATGCTGTTTTGAGCAATTTAGCAGACAAACTGGCTCTTCAGAGGCTCAGACCACTTTGAAATTGCAGGAGCCCCATTCTTGGAGAATCTGAACTGAAATGCAGTGAGAAGACCAGCATCTGCACTGCCACCACAGGAGAACACCAAAAGCTTCACCTGCCAGGTTACTGTAGTCCTGCCTGGCAGACTGAGTTTGTCACAGCATGATCCTTCTTCTAGTGCCCAAAAAAGGCTAGACCAAAAAATCCTTCATTGTGATTATAAGATCTGACAAATGTTGTTGAATATGTGAGGCTGCTGCACCTGTACATCCCCAGGTCCAGCTGGCACCAAGGCTGAGCATGTGTTCTGTGTCAGCACACACACAAAATGCAGACATATACAAAGATATACAGTTGGCTACACAGACAGAAAACACCCATCCCTCACACAAACAAAGAGCAAAGATGACCCAGTTCTGTTCCTCCTTTTCTGCTGGTGGGGACTGAAGTCCACTGGTGTAATCCATGCACATATGTATGCATTCACAGAATGGATATCTCCAGCCTCAAAGGATGTTCAGCCCACCCTTTAACGCTTCTGGCACTTGGACCTGTGCGCCTCTTATATGAGCATATCCATTACTGATATGCTAAAGTCACTAATTGGCAGTGAAACTGACAGTCACATCCCTGTTTGTTACAGTTTCATGTCCCAGTTTATAATTTTTTTTCAATAAACCTTTTAAAACTGACTCACATTTACAGTAAATGGGCTAAATTTGACTTTTTTTATCATCAATAGCTGCCTGAGCGCTGCTGTGGTCAGAGTTGTCTAACACTGACAGGTCAGAGCTGAGGGACTTTAAGTCCAAAATTAGCAATTATTTTGTTTCTCTGTTTTTTGATTATTATTTTTATCTTGTCAACAGTATAAAGCCTTGCTCTGTGGATACTTGCTATTAGAATGAACACAGAGAAAATGTTTAAATAATCATCTTTAAAAACTGAAGAGACAATATGGCAAGGACTGCAAGCAGAGAAGAACATGTGTAGCAGACCTCTATGGCATATAACTCTCATTTTAGTGAAAGCTTATATCTGGAAGTTTCAGAGGAAACTGAAAGATTCAAGCTGAGGTCTTTACCATGTGGAGGTGCAACTTGAACACTGTATTTCACCTAATATTGAAAACATATTCATCAGGGTTGGATTCATGGACATTCAGAGAGCACACTCCTGGCTGCCTGGTAGCACCTGTACATGGCTCTGGGATCAAACTGGGAACATGGAATTTCTGTTAATTTCCTTAGCCAATGTTCTTGCAAAATGTACACTCCTGATCAATGCTGTATTGCCGTGCCTTGCTCTTCCAGATCTGTCTGCTGTTAGGACTTCTATTTCTGGCTGATCCAATTCAACAAAGCCCTGCTCCAAAGAGCTAATCAAGCAGCATAAAAAGGAGTCTGTTCAACAGTGTCTGATATCCTGAGTGAGCCTTTTCTGTAGATTTCTGTTTGCACTTCTGACAGCAGCATCTTTAACACAGGGCTGGATACAGCCTTTCTTGTTGTCATTCAAAGAACATTTCCAGGAAAAGCAGAAATGAGCAAACAAATACAATGTCAGGGGCAAAACCCAACAATTTTTGTTTAAGGATTTACTAATTAGAAAACTAGAACCCTGTGTTTTAAAGCAAACTGATCTTCAGTGTCCTTTGACTGTTGCAAGGCAAATTTACAGAGGAGTTTAGTGGTTGGAGAACACCATGTGAAAGTGTGAGGTCTCAGGATTCATTACTATGGTGGATTGCTCCAGCGAAGGCACATTTCCACCTGGAATTTGCCTGAGCTCAACAAACATCTCAGCATTTTCTTTATTTTCTTTATTTTCTTGTTATGTATGTGTGGCAGATGGCCAAACTTAAAGAATGCTGGAGAGAAAAGTCTTGAAATCCTCCCTGATGTGCTGCAAATTTGCTGAGAAAAGACTTCATGCCTTGTCCACTGATAGGGGCCCCAGGTGCTTGGTGACCGTGAGCAGCCTGTTTTGCTCTGGTTTTGAAAGTAAAAGCAGAGCCTTCTGCATTGTCCAGAGTCTGACCATGTTCACATTGAGATCAGAGATGAGTGGTGTCCCTCTGGGATCTATACTGGGACCAGTACTATTTAATATCTTCATCAATAACATAGACAGTGGGATGGAGGCACCCTCAACACGATTGCAGATGGCATCAAGACTGAAGGATGGGATGGCATCCAGAAGGACCTAGGCAAGCTCAAGAAGTGGTCCCATGAGAAGATCATGAGGTTTAACAAGGCCAAGTGCAAGGTGCTTCATCTGGGTCAGGGCAACCCTCAATATCAATACAGGCTGGGAGATGAAGGGTTTGAAACAGAGCCCTGCCAAGAAAACCTGGGGATACCGGTAGATAAAAGATTAGGCATGAGCTGGCAATACGTGCACACAGCCCTGAATCCCAACCATATCAAAAGAGGCATGACCAGCAAGTCAAGGAAGGTGATTTTCCCCCTCTGCTCTCATGAGACCCCACATAGAGTATTGCATTGAGCTCTAGAGACCTTAGCATAGGAAAGGCATGGACACATTCGAGCAGGTCCAGAGGAGTGACACAAAAATGCAGCTCTCCTATGAAGCCAGGCTGAGAGAGTTGGAGTTGTTCAGCTGGGAGAATGGATGACTCTGGGGTGACTATTGCAGTCAGTACCTAAAAAAGACTATGAGAAAGATGGGGACAGAATTTTTAGTAGGGTCTGTTGCAACAGGACAGCAGTAATGGTTTTAAACTAAAAGGGGTTAGATTTAGACTAGATATGAAGGGAAATTTTTCACATGAAAGCTGTTAGAACGTTGGAATTGCACACTCACAGAGTTGGGGAATGCTCCATCCCTGGAAACATTCAAAGTCAGGCTGGATAGAGCTCTGAGCAACCTGGTCTAATTGAAGATGGCCTGGCCCTGCACATTGCAGGAGATTTAGGAACTATATGACCTTTAAAGGTCCCTTCCAACCTTCCAACCCAAACTATTCTGTGTTTCTATGACTGGCTCTGGCTACGCAATCTGCAACTGTGGTAGTCATGTCTCCTGTGAACCATGGGAAGGAAGCAAAGCAGAGACCAGAGTGGAAGTGCTCACGTACTTAATGTTAGTGACACACAGCTACTTTTAAAGGTATTTAAATACCTAATTCTGCTGAAAGACCAAAACCATTTTTAAGGGTTCACAGAACTCTGCCTTGGGCACTGCATTATTTACAGCTGTACAGTTGTGCTATGACAATTTGGTAGTTTCTAATCACAAAGTATGATGGCATCCTCAAGCCAAGGCAAATGTCAGCCAGCAGGCTTCTAGGCACCCTAAAAATCCCATCAGTGCTCCCTTGAAGTGTGTCAGCATTTTGTACAGACTATCAGATGGTCAATGCCTGGTAGAAGAACCTGGAACCCTTTCTATTTGGGATGAATTTCAACTTGCCATTCCAGACAGTCTCGTCTGGCCATTTGCTTTCTCCTCTTCCTCCCTGTTGTTAAGACATAGACTGAAATCCATATTTTCTGGCAATGTATTGAACATTCTCATTAAACCCAGAACTGAAAATTGTACTATAATCACTGGAATACAAAAAAGTCGAGTTTTCAAGGCCAGGAGATTTATAAGGTTTTAAGAGTCTTTCACTGAATCTTCATGCTCCTGGAGAAAAGCTTTTAAAATCAGCCAGAGATATATAGTTTCTGTATTTATGCACATATATATGTGTGATTTTGAGTTCTGCCCACGTCTCAGGAACGGTGAGTATAATCCAGCTCGGTTTTCTTTTGCAGCAGTCCCAGTCAAACAGAATACAGAATAGCTGTAGCCTTAAGCTGTTGTCTATAAGAACATTTGCCAAACTAGTATAGGACTTAAGCAAAATCTGTGTCTGATGGATTTCTCACTGTGCTCTGAAGTGTTTCTGTATCTCTTTCCCCCCACTTTTTAGGAGTTACAGACTCACAGTCCTTCATGTTTAATTGATAAAAATTCACCTTTCTTCTCCCCAGCTAGTTCTCTTGGTTCTGTGAGCTATTAATCAGCAAAGAGGAAACAAAGTCATAAATATTAGAGTTGACAAAAGCCAGGTAATTCTTGCTCAGAAAGCAAAATTTGTTTTCCTAATAAAAGACATTTTGGATACTGCTTAATTGCTTCAGGAAAATATATTGCTGCTGCTGCCGAACGCTTTGATAAAGCAAAAGTTACTGTGCTGAGAGCACTGGTAGTCTGGTTCACTGGCCCTGTTGAAATGTTGTTCTTCACTTCTCTTGAAACTCTGCTGTCGAATTTTCTATGTTAGTAACCCTCTGAGTATCCTGATATACATCCCTATGTACTTCACAGGGAAACAGTCATTCCCTGGGAACAGTTTTTTCTTTTTCTTTGGCATCTGGGAGACACTAAACCTCAAACAAATGAATATTTGCTACCAAAGAGTGAAAGACCTTGTGCTTGCAAAAGAAAATATGCCATTCAAGATCTTTATTATATCCTTTACTTTGTCCACAAAGTGAACATCTGGGCATCTTTCTGAGTCACATGCAGCTGTCTATGGGAGGACTAAAAATACAACATAAAATACCTCATTCAAAACATTCTTGAGCTATACTTGCTTGGTTTCTCATTCACTTTCATTTCAGAATAAGGAAAAAAAAAGAATAACATATTTGAACTGAAAACTTAATTTCTCATATCTGTGTTTCATAAAAGCTGAATATCTTATGTGAAATGACAGAAAGAACCAGGGCACTAAATTATTCGGAGGCTTGCTGAGAAGATATGGGACTTATCATAAAAAAGGTTAAATCCCTGTCCAGGTTGCTACTCCCTGAAAATTGCTTCTGTTGGTTTCAGTAGCTGAGGTCAGATGTGCTGGTGTTCTCATTGTAGAGCCCTTGTCACCGGTTCTCTATCATATGTGTCTGCACTGTGCAATGTATTTAGAGTCCTGTGGTACCTGCTGCAGTCTGAAATGAAGTCATTTGAGCATCAGCAAGCTGTTGGGCACAGGAATGGGTTCTTCCCAGAGCTGCTGGCATAGCAAGACTGTTCCCAGCACCTGAGCTACCTTCAAGGAGGGTATCTGCACAGGATATAATTATTTCAGTGTGATGTCCATGTTTGTGGCTGGAGAAACAGAGATGAGTGCTCAGCTGAAGGATGCTTCCACATGTGCCCAGGGATGACCCAGCAGTCAAAGCTGTTTCAATAGAGGGGCAGGTCTGCTGCTCATGTTATGCCTGTCCCCTATGCAGCAAGTGTCTTTCCCATGTGGTTGGTGAAATGTGCTTACAAATACCATACATAGTTAAAAAGCAGAACTAAAATTTCTTGATAAACAAATTCTACCTTCCATTTCTTTTCTTTACTCATCTGGGGAAGTTTGGATAAAAATGACAAAGGCTGTTTTCAATGAATGAGGTCCAGGGAAAGAGATTGCAAATGGAGGGGTTGCGAGGAATGTGGTGGCTTCTTTGTAGGAACACTACTCCCTCACCATCACCACACTGAGTCTTTTAAAAGAAACAGTGAACCTCAGTGAAATATTTGCTTCACAATTTCTGCCTGTGACTCCATTGTATTCTAACACTGATGGCATAATGTCAGTGAGGTTCTTTTAAGTTTGTTATGGATATCTAAGAACTTCTTGTAAAATCACAATTCTGCACTGGCATTTACTGCAGAATACCATTTTCATGTCATATGAAAGAGAGATTGGAAGTCTGGACTCCAGCTCACAAAGCTTCTTGGTTTCATATGGAAGGAAGATGACTGGTGCCATTTACTGCCTCTTCCATCTTATGAATTTGCCCAGGGAAAACTCTTATTTGCTCTATGTAGGCCCATTGAAAACTGGAGAATTCCTGCTTGTTTTGAGTGCAGTCTTGTAGAAACACTGGCCAGTGGGTGGAGGTGGCAGGATGGCTCCTTTGGGGGGACTCTAGAACTCATAACCTATGTTTACACTACCAAGTGGAAGAGAGCTGGGGAGGGCACATATGGTCGTGAGGCTAAGGCTCTTGCCAACATGGCTTAGGGCTCACCAGAGGGAAAAGCAGAGTAGAACAAAGTCAACTATATCTACAAATATTTGGCTTTGTGTGTTTCCTAGCTTCTGTGTAGTGTCTTGTGGCTTTAATAGACGACTACCTTATTTTGTACACTTTTTTCCTTATAAAGGTGTTACAGATCATCAGAATTCTGTTTCCATAGCCTCAAACCGAGGACATGTGTGGAATACCTTGGCCTGGGTCAGGAAGACATATAATAGTGCTTGAGTGTGTATAGGCAGCTGGGATAGCATCAAACGACTATGAGGGGTATAAGGAACCAAACCTGCTGCAGTCTCATTCATAATGTCTTTGGAGACCTCTTTGTGGAGTGAAGTATACCTCTTATTTTGCCCAGAAGAGAACTGTGTGACGTAGCCTAAAGCCCAGCAGGAAATAAACTGTTAGTTAAACACTGGGGCCAACCGAGGTGTGCTGTTAAAGCTTTGTTCCTGGTTTGTTCTCATTAGTAGTATTAATGTAATTACTGTCTCTCTAGATTTTCAGGTCTCCTATGAGCTCCTGATGATCCACAGAGTTTATAGAACTATCTGTCACTTATCCTGCAAGAAGGCAGCTGCCATCACACAGGGAACTACAGCAGATTTCCTTTTACCCTCTTCCTTCTGGGAGATTTACGTCAGGAGATGCACGACCCAGTGATCATGCAGGAGCCTTTTGGCAGGTTGTTAAACCCATTCTGAACCATCAAAATAAAAGGTTTCAGATTTGCAGATATTCAGGATACAGGAATCAGAAGAAGCTGTACTTCAGCAGCAGTCCTGAAAATAAGGCCATGTTAATCCAATAACTGAGCCCCAGGCCTAGGCTTGCAAGGTTTGGAAAATCAAGCTGTAAACATTAAGCTTCTTTCTGCATTTCATTTTGCAGTAATACTGAGTGATACTGAATTAGGATTCAGAATCCCAATAAAAAGTGCCTAAGAGATGCTGTGTTCACAAATGGCCGGTTACACATTTGCATACAAAGGCTTTAAGACTTCCCTAGAACAACTTTTCAGGTACTTGCGTCTTGTGATCCACAACAATCCCCGATAAATGTGACTTTCTCAAACTATACATCTCTAAGATGTCAGATATTTCTCTTCTATGAGAGGAGATATGGGACTCTTTCTCCATCATGGCAAAAAGCATCTAAAAGTCCAGATAGTAGTGTTGTATGATATTGTCAGTCTTCCAATAAGTGATGCCATTATGAATTAAGATAGAAGACCTGGGATGAAATTTTAAGGCATTTTAATCAAAGGACCCCCTGCACGCATAAATCATGAAGAACAAATCTCTATTTAGCACAGCTCTTACCACGGTTTCCTGGCAAAGCTTGTGTTCATAGTGCTCTATTATTATACCAGCAGTCATGTTTAAAGTAAGGTTCAAATAGTTGCTATGGCACAGACTTTTAAAATGGCTTCTTTCTTAGCATTTCTCAAGGAAAGGAAGTTAATTTAAGGGAAAAAAAAAAAAAAGATGTGAGATAAGAATATCAGTTTTAACCTACAGAAATATTTGTGGGGGATTTTTTTGCATTCAGACAATTGCAGCATTAGCTACTGCAGTTTAGTAGTAGAACTGGTAACTGGGAAACTAAAGACCTCAACTCTTCAGGGCTACAGCAATTGTAGTAGAAGTATTGATTCTGGGTTACTTTGCCTCAGCAGGAATTTAGAGAGAAAGCAAACACCACTTCCAAACAGTAGATTTAAGGTGGAACAGAATTCTGAAGAAAATGTATCTTCTTTAATTGTTGCTGATGAATATGCTAAGAGAATTTGTAACAAAATTTAATAAAGGGAAGGCAAAAGGAGTTGTGAATAAATACATGCAAAAGCTTCTTTCAAGTCTTATTTGCTGAGTTGAAACATTATTCTTAAATTTACTTCAAATCTGAGCTTTGAAAGTTTTGTTATTCATCAGTTTACTGCATTGGGGGCTTTTTCAGAAGGATTATTTTTATAAATATCTTGACTCAAACTGTAACAGACAATAGACAGCCCCATGACAAGTCTACCTCTTGCAGGTAAAAGTGCAGTAGCAAGAGGTCAGGTCTAGTAAACCCCTACAGAGTAGGCTGGGAAAACAAAGACTCAGCCTGCTATTCCATTAATTCTTGGCTGAGATACAAGACAGAATTAATAGAGGTGCTACTGGGATAAGGAAGAACTGTGTGTACCCTGTATGCAATCTTAGCATAATGGGTGCAATTCTACTTTGGTAAATGTAATGCTTTGTGCTATCTTATTGCTGACCATGTAAATTAATTTCGTTAGTAGTCATTTGCTGAGTATCTGTTGAAAGACAACCAGTGTTACTAAACTAAAGTACTTTACTGGGTCAATAGTAAACATCTCACTGAATAATTAAAGTCTGAAAGGTTTTGAGTGAGTCTGAAGGCAAGAGAAAAGGTGCACAGACACTTGCAATGCAGTCTGCTTGTTCAGGGGTCTAACTTCTGACATCCATTTTGTAAGATGATTGGCTTATACAATCAATGCTTTGCAAAGCTGCAAGAGAGGTCTGCCTCTCTTAAAGGGAAGGCAGAGAGTGCACATGTGAAAACATTACAATATTGGAAGAGCAATTTCTTAAGTAATCTCTGGTTCTGTCTGCAGGGGGAGGGAGAGGGAGTGGAATATTCTTCTTTCACATCGCTGTGGTGGTAGCCTGCCTAACTCCCATATCTGATAACAGCTGCAGTGACAAGGAAAAGCTGCAGGTATCTCACTTGAACTTGCGAGGTGATTTCAACTGGACACAGTCCTGTAAAGTTAATAATTGCCCAAGAGGTCCATTTAATCCAGTAGCTGTTGTCTCACAGAGCTTCAGAATAGCAGCTGCTTCAGAGGCTGGTGTCACAGATGGGATTTCTTCTACCCCATGGGAAGCTTCTCCCCCATACTTGTCAACCAGTAACTGAATTACAGAAAATATCACTGAGAATCACTTTGGGGAGGAGTGTCTATTTATAACTACAGATATTCTTACAGTCCTCCTAGATGAGACCTTGGCCTCTCATATCCTGTTTCAATGAATGCCACACATTAACTATACAGTGTGCTAAAGTTGGATATATGAAAAATTCTGTTGCATTTTCTTGGAAAAAGCCTTCAAAGGCCTTTACTCAGCTCTTCAGGCATCCTCTGAGAAATGCATATCAAAGTGGAAGGTCATGTCTTTTGAACTATTTGTTGGAAGTGAAACCTGATACGAAGAGTTTCTTAAACAAAGAAACAAAATCTAAAAAACACAACTCAAACAAATCTACTCCAACAAAAATACAGCTCACAGTGTATATGACTTTGAATCCAAACTTCAAAGCTGAATCCTGCACACTGTGAGACAGGTTTGAATTCAAATGCTCATCCTAGTTTGACTTCTGGGCCAGGTACACCAAGTCAGAAATACACATCTACGCTTGTCAAGGAAAGAGGAGGCAGCTGAAGCCAGATGTAAGTGATGACCCTTATGAGGGGAGGGTTTGCAAGCAGAAGAGAGGGGACTGGCACACAGGAGATCTCAGCCCAGAACCTAGCTCTGTTCCAGAATTTCTGGGTCCTTTAAACAAAACTCACAAGTGTTCAGTGTTTTTGAAACCCAAACTTTGAAGCTCTTGATATGGCAATTAATTTTAGCAAAGTTCTGCTCCTGAAGCTAATGTGAAGCAACCCTTGCAGTGCCAGTGACATGCTGATGGTCTGGCTACTGCAGTGCTTTCTGCTACCTGCAGCACTGATATCACAGCTTTCATTTCTGTCTATAGGATTTCACATAGTGACAGTGAAAACAGGGATTTTGCAGCTGAAACTTCTTGTGTTTCTCATCAGCTAAGTTTAGCAAAAAGAAATTGGATAAACTTGCACAGAGAAACACTAAGAAACAGATTCCCCCTGTACTCCTATGTGTTTCCACACACACACACAGACACACACACATTTTTATACTGCTGAATCTTTATTTTCATTTTCTTTCCCTATACAGGCACTGTGATCATTAACTATGTCTTTGTAATGCATACAAATTCAGGAAGCTTTGCACAAGTAACCTGCATGCATTTGGCATTTCTCTTGTACACTGTAGAAAAAGAAAGGGGGACAGATTATTGCACTAGAATGCTTTATTTCACAGGTGTGAAAGAGTGTTGTTTTATTTGTCATGACATAGTACGGATTTGCATGGTGGGGACAAGGACGAGAACAGTTCTTTGATCACAGTATGTGCAGATTACATAATCTTCAGAGCAGAAGGGAAACTACATACAAGTGCTTTTTTTTGGTTACTGCAAAGGATGGGAGTTGGACACCAGTTCTGATCCTGAGTGCAGTGTTGGAAGTTGGTTGGAAGGATAATTGCTAACACTTCAGGAAAAAAAAAAAAATGTAGTTCTTGAAAATTAAGGATATGAAGTTCACAGTAAAAAAAATCAGGTGAATTTTGTAACTAAAGGAATATACTTGTAAACTAGGAAGTTTTTATGGCCAAAATGAGGAGAAATTATTTTCTCATCAATAATTGATGAACAGATTCTTATTATGTACCTGCTATCTCTTAAAATTCAGCAGCAGCATGGTCCCCACTCCAGAGCATCTACTGTCTAGAAGATGAATGTGCAAAGTAAGTCATCAGCGAAGAAGCTTTCTTTTTGTCTTTCAGTTTGGTAGTTGTTTCTTTCACTACCTTTCTTGGCACTATGAATGAAACAGTTCTTTTGGAAGGCTATGAATGATTAAAGGTTGTCAGATGAAGACAAAGAGACCTTTTATCCCTATTCAGCTACTACATACTGCTGCCAAAGAGAACAGTCTGGGAGATAGATACCCTTTTGCTGAGCCAGTGCTTTGGGGTTTTTTCGTTCTCATGCACATGAGCAGCTGCCAACGAAAAGGCATGAGAATGCAAGGAGGGATAGGGACAGCAGTTAAAGTTTCATCATCAGTTAGGAATTATAGAATCAGTTATGATGAGAAAGACCCTTAAGATCACTGAGTCCAACTACTTCTCCCAGTCTTTATTTTCTTCTTCCTTCTGTTCCTTCTACTTATTTTTCTCCTTTTTCTTACAGTTTTTTTTCTTCTTTTTTTTTTTTTTCTTTTTTTTTCATTTTTTTTTTTTTTTTTTTTTTTTTTTTTTTGCTATACACTTCCTCCTGATTCTGTTCATCTTCATTCTTTTTCTAATCTTTCACTGTTCCTCTATTTCATTCCGTCTCATTCAGTTCCTCCTCATTTTCTTCAAACTCCTTCCCCTACTCCTTCCTCTGGCCTCTTGTTGTCTTCTCCTACTCTTGCCTCTTGCCTCCCATTGTCTTTTTTTACTCCTTCTGTTGATATCACCCCCTCCCATAAAGAGATAATCAGAAACTGACTCACTTCTGGAGGAATGGGATACTGGGAGGCTGACCAGTACCTAGAAGGCATTGGAGACAAATTATTTAGCTATAGAAGAGTAAATATAAATGTAAAAAAGAAACAAAACTGTGTTAGTCAAACTATAGGCAATGTCGTGGCTACTATACCCATTCCCAAAAAGGATTAAATTCACTCCAATCCCATCCAGTCATGTTTCAAATACCCAAGAGAGTGTAGCAGTTCATCAAATACCGATTGCAGCAACAACAAAACTTACCTTCACACATTTATCAGAAGTGCAGAAAAGTAAAAAAAATAATAGTGGCAGAGCAGGAATCAAGGGAAACTGAAATGTGTTAAGAGTATTAACAACTGGTTAATGATTATTTTCTAAATTCTGTAGCAATGTTATAATTAGACCAGATAAGTAGTTCTCTGTGAATTTATAAATTGACAGCTTAGATGTTGTTGGTTCACTCTGAACTCAATGAGAGGATGGAAGTGATAAATGAGACTTTGAAGGAAACATTCGCAGTGGCTCTTTTCTCTTCAAATGCATAAGATTTCTTCAATGTGGGAATAATGTTATCTGCTCACATACTAAAAGAGGAAAGTACTTGGGCCAGGAAGCTTTCCAGCACAGAGAGAACAGTTGGTAGACAGTGGCCTAATTGCAAGGAGACTTAGCATTTTAATGTTTGTAGCAGTTATTGTTCACCATATTTGCTACATCAGTCATTCTGTGAAAGATACTAATTGTGACCTTGGCATTGCAGTATCTGAAAGCCTCTCACATGTGTCCATTTAATTAGCCACAAAACATCCTCCTACAATTCAGAGAAATCACATTAGCTCATTTCCAGCAGAGAACTGAAGCACAAAGAGCTTAAGTAACCTGTCAGAGATGACACAGGGAGTCTGTGCTGGAGTGGGAAGCAAGCAACAGAAAAACTTCAGCCACAGCTCCCAAGTATCCCTTCCCTAGAGTCCTCTTGTGCAGCCAGAGCTAATGCACTGATAAGGATTGTTTTACACTGGCATGTAGAATTACTAAAGGTGAGTATATCCTTTCTAATGGCTTAGTCATTCATCTTTCAGATACTCATGTGAAAGCTGGTATCCAGTATGCTGAAACACTATTGTTGGAGCTAATGCTAAGGCTGAAACACAACTTTAGCAGTTCACTATTCTTCCATCAATGGAGAAGCAAGACCAGAGCTCACCCCAATATCTCCACAATGTTTCTCTGCATGTAGAGTGTACAAAAACAGTTGAAACAGCTCTCAGAGATTATATCTTTCAGTCCATATTTATAAGATTTGGCTTTTTTTGTGTTTTTACTGCTTGGATTCTTCATTAGAAAGGTTAGCAATCAGAGTTGTTATAATCTCTGAGTAGTTCCTCTAGGGCCTATTGGTGAGATTTAATGGTCAGGATCATATTAAAGGCCACTTTTTATGAATGGTAATCACCTTGCTGCTTCTTATCTCTCACTCCCATCCTCAACCAAANAAAAAAAAAAGAAAAAACCAAACCAACAACAAAAAAACCCATAAGGATGAGTAATTATTTCAATAAACGAAGAATCTGAGAGCAAGATAAGCAAGGCAAGATATTACAATCAGTTGGTTGGTCTATACTTTTGCTCTCATAGCTGTTTGTGTTTACTGCTGACTGTCTATGTCCTGTTGGCCCTGCATAAAAAGTTTTTGCTATCACAAGAAAAATGCCATAGCACAGATGACTACTATACTTGCTACACATCTAGAAAAAAAATGTAGGTGTTCCAGAGAAGGCCTTCCTCCTCTGTTGACTGAGTGTACTTGAGAATTCAGACAGATCTCCTGTGAGCCATTGAACAGACAATTTATAAAATCTGGCCAAATAACACCTACTGAGGCTCAGTGCAGGAAACCTGAAGAGTGATTTTTCTTATTTGGGGGATCCACAAGCCTGAGCCTTTCTGCTGCAAGACAGGCAATCTGGTTGCTACCATGCCAAAGGTATCACCTAAGGTCAGTGTTTTATTTCTGAATCTCTGAAATGCCTTGTCCCACATGTCTGCCAGGAAGGATCTCAGAGACTGCAGTTACACCTGGCCACTTTCAGCAGATGTGAAAAAAAGACCTTGTTCTCCTCTTCTTGCTTGACAGCTGCATCCTGCATGTAAAGGTCAGTAGCTACAGAAGCACACTCCTCTGCAAGAGCATGAAGGTGATGCAGAGAGACTCATGCATGCCCTTCACACATACATTTCCAAGCTGTGAGACAGCTCTAGGAACTCAATAACCCTGCCACATAAACTGCAAAAAAGAGGTCTGGTCTGTATCTATATGTGGAGACAAGCGATGACTGTCTGTGAACTTGCTCATGATACATTAAACAAGTACTTTCACCACAGTCATTCTGCTGCTTCCAGTTCAATTCATTGCTTGAGAATAAATTTTGCAGGACTAATTCTATCTATTCATGTGTGACTTAGACATGTGAGCAAACTAAAGGTTCAGCAGCAAGGCATGAGATGAATGAGAATTTGGTTGGCAAGGTATCATGGTTTAACCCCAGCAGGCAGCAAGAGCACCACACAGCAATTCACTCCCCCCTCCAGTGGGATGGGAGAATGATTTAGAAGCAAAAAATCTTCATTCAAGATAAATAGTTAAATAGTTAAAAACAAAACAAAACACCAACCAACCAAACCCACAGAAAATGAAACCATGCCCTAGCCCAAAGGGAAAAAAAAGGAGGGGGGAAGGGAGGAAGAGAAGGGGAGAAAACAAAACTAAACTAAGAAAAAAGTGATGAAAAAAAAAAAATCCCAGTTGTTCACCACCAACCAACCAACACTCAGCTAGATCCCAAGAGATGGCATCCCTGGACAACTTCCCCCTGAGTCCACCCCAAACTTCCCTCCCCATTTTATTGCTGAGCATGACACCATATGTTATGGGATGTCCCTTTGGCCAGTTGGGATCAGCTGTCCCAGCTGTTTCCCCTCAACTTCTTGTGCACCCCCAGTCCATTCACTGGCAAGGCAGGGTGGGAAGCAGAAAAGACCTTTAATGCTGCGTAAGCTCTGCTTGGCAATACCTAAAACATCGGTATGTCATCAACACCGTTTTCTTCAGAAATTCAAAACATGGTATCTATGAAGAAAAATAACTCTATCCCAGCTGGAACCAGTACACAAGGACAAAACACCATGAGCTGTAAGCAATGAAAAATAGAGTGTAACCAATCCCAAAGAGACTAAGTACAAAATGTCTCCAAGAGAGAGATAGAACATGAAGGATTTATTTTTAATACAAAAGCTAGTCATGAAAGGGGAGATTCTATTCATCTTTGTTTTCAGACAAGGAGAGAACAGGATGCAAGGGACCGTGCCAGGATGGAAATGTCTTGCTTCAGGAGGGAGAGCAGCGAGCAAAGATGGGCTTTGAGGAAGCAGATTTTGATAGACTCAGGCAACTGGTAGTAAAATCTCAAGGGAAGTAATTAAATTGGAAATTGAGTAGATGGCCATTTATTTAAGGAAATGCTATTGAAAACAAAACTGCCAACTGTCCCAGAGAGGAGGAGGTATGAGAAGTTTAGAAAGTGGTGAGTTTGCCTAATGACTGAGCTCCTTATTGATCCACGCTCAAAGGGCACACAGAAAGACCAGTGAGAAGATTGCTGAGTGCAGCTCTAAAACATAGGAAAATCAGGAAAATAAAAGCATGAAATGAGATTCTTCTGTCTCTGGTCATAGCATGTTTTCTTGTTAGCTTCTGTAGGAACATCAATATTAAGGAGACAAATAGAAAATGTGTAATCTATTATCAATAGAGGGGCAAAGCTATTAACTGACCATGCTTAATGCCTTTCACTTGCAACTGTGTTAAATGATTTTTTTGCTTCCCTTAGCAAAAAGGTTAACTTCAATCAATTGACTCATCATTCCATACCCATGACAAAGGAACAAGATGCACCTCAGGGTGTATTGCAACCACAGCAAAGGCAGAACTGTGTGAAGCTGTGAAATATATGAGCTTCTAGGAGACTGGGAAAGGCAGGTTCACTGCTAAGTCTGTGTGAGAGGTCAGGGAAGAGTCAGGCAAGTCAGTTTTCAGGTCTCAGAAAGAGTCTGCAAGAAATAAGATTTTTGGAGGCACTTAGAAGGAAGCCAGATGTATCAACTCTCATGGTTTTATTGAGGTTACTTAGGAATAGATGACCCAAGACAGTTTGATAGAAGACAGGCTGAGTTACAGTTACTCCTGAATATGCATGAATTGCATGGTTTTGAAAATTAAAGCAGGCAAACACCAGTCCTCAAAGGAAGATAGCCTACCAACAAGGCAAGGAATTGTCTGCTTCTCTCAGCTATTTTATGGTTAGTTCTGGACCAATTTTTGGCGTTACAAAAAGCAAATAAAATGGTTGGAGGAGGGGGAAAGATATAGCTTATGAGGAAAGATCAAATGCATTGAGATTGTTTAGTCTGCAGGAAGGAGTTTGGTGTGTAAATTATGAGACGTGACTGCCAAAAGGAAAAGAAGCTGATCTCTGTCTGGTGTGGTCTTGTGGGAGGTCATGGGCTTGTGCTGATGCTTGGAAGCTGAAAGGTGTCAGCAGCCTTACAAGCTGGGATGATCCTGTCCTCTGAGACATCTTTCAGCTCGGCAACCTCCAAATCTTTGTGAGAACTACAGTCCAAAGGACGGGGCAGTCAAGCAGCCCCTGGGAAAAAGGGCGGGTGGGTCTGGGTGGGCTGAATGAGAAAAAAGATTATTTCACAAGTGGGGCTTCCTGATGGCATTGCAACCACTTAAGGATGAGCTGTGTTTAATAACTTCAGTGACAAGCTGAAAAATCTTGCAGGGTTTTTTGGTACAACTCCTTGGAATCTTTAGCAGACACCAACGTCATTGAGGCAATACAACATAAGCCACCAGCCCTCCAGGGCAAGGCAAGGACCCTGCTCCCCACTGCTTCTCTGGCAGAGGATGATGAAGCTGAGACTTTACTGAACTCCCCAGGGCTTTGCAGCTTTTGTCTCAATCACATCAGTGACTTTGAGCAGCTTCCAAGTGAAAAACACACCTCTCATAAATCTCGCTAAAAACCTTGCCACTGCTTTTCTCATTTGTCATGAATATGGTGCTGATGCAAAGACAGAAGAAGATGAGAAAAGCAAGTGAACATTTGCAATTCATGAAAAATAACTATGCAGTCAAATCAACTGCTACACAAGAGGCCTCTTGGAAACAGGCGTTTGTCATGATGTACTATTGCCAAATTTCAGGTCTGATTATCAAATTTCAGCCTTGTCAAGTCATTTCATCCAGTGGAGTCACATATTTAGGAGACAGCGAGGTCCTTTTCCCTGAATGAAAGGCTGGATCTCTGCACTGTGGTCAGATGGAGCAGCCACAGAACGAGCTCCCTTCTGCAGTGGAGACATAAGTGCAGAGAAACCATCCAGCTGCCATTCAAGTGGCTAGGGTCTCTCTAAAGTTAAAATAAATAAAATGGGAAAGGTTTGTTGGGCCAGCAAAAGGTAGCTCTGTTGAGCTGTGGCAGCAGCAGTTATACAGGATGAATCCAGGAGATACACATGAAGTAGATCTAAACCAAAAAAGGTCCTGATAAAAGGCCAAGTGTAACATCCAAGATCCAGTGGGGCTGGTTTCCAAAAATCCCATGTGCATTTTAGAGGATTCATTGGCTTATGTACTGTCCCTACCTTAGCAACATCAGAAAGGATTTTATTTACATAAAATGCAGTTTCAGCATAGGTATGCTGTGAAGATATAAAACCAGAATGCAGAGCAGAATAATTGCAAATCAGGTACCATCTTTCCATGTGCTTTTGACACATGGCAGTACCTTTCCATTTTAGTATGCAAAGTTTGCCTTGGGCAAGCTGCTGAGCTGACTGAAACACACGTGCCCCATCAAAGCCCAAAAGCAACATTGCCAATTTTACAAATGGTTAAACTAAGCCTGGCGGACTCTTTCTTTCAGAGACAGGAAGCAAGCATCTCTAATAGGTCCTTTCCATCTCTGGCTTCTCTGAAGCTATGAGCTTTGAAGGCTATGACTGACAGGCTCATTAACATTGAACAGTCTCAAATGCACACTAAATAACTTGGCAAGCTAATTAGAAGAATACTGTGATAAAGAGAGCATGACAATAAAATATTTCTGACGTTAATTAGTGGAAGGAAAAATGAGGCTGAGCTCCCCAAAAGAAATACGCATTGAGAGTGAGTAATCCTGCAGGATGCTGAGTACTCAGGGCAGCCTCAAGGCACACTCCCAGGGAACCATTGCAGTAGGACACCAAACAGGGACATGGGGATCTGCACATGGCAAACGGATGTATCCCAAGCAATATCTGATGAAAGGGTGGCAGGGGAAAATAAGTTCTGGAAAAAGACCTGTCTGAAAGAAAGAGTGATTCCTTTCCTCCTGTCTCCAGCCGGATACACAGACTTTACTTCAAGCAGGCTAATGTGAAATGCAAAACAAGGTGGAGAGAAGAAAATTTAGCCCCAAATTAAGCAGGCTAAGAGTAAGAAAATACAGAGTAAAAAGAGCAGCTGTGGGTATTAACATGTGTTGCTGTGCATCTTAACTGTCTCACACATTGTTTAAAAAACACACTGCTTTCCCCCCCCCATCCTCTGTCTCTTTCTCTAATTGCCTCCAGCTGGGTATTTCCAGGACACATTTTTACCAAGGTATGCTCCTACAGCCTCACACACTCATTTTCCTTTCTGTGAAACCTGGTGGCAGAGACTCTGGTCCCTGCAATGTTCAGGGTCAGGTGTAAGCCTGCCAGAGGGAAAGCATCAGCGTCTGGCTCCACTGGCCCTCACTCAGCCAGGTTGTTTGTGCCGATCCTACCACTCTGTCCACACACATATACAACCATTTCAAATAGGAAAAAATGTTGTCCAAAGTTGCTAGCATCAGCTTGGAAGAAAGCAGCATAGGGTGTTTGCTACTGCAAAGACGTCCGAGGGTCTCAGTGCAGTGGGAACACAGTGGCTACTCTGTCCCAACACCCCTGAGCACAGAGATTCTTCAAAGAGAAATGCAAACACAATTGCATATGTGTTTCCTTTTTTATTAAATAAGAGAAGGAAAGGTGCTAGTAACATTCAGAGACTAATACTATGGATGTAGAGATGTTCAACAGCAGATGCAATTGCCATAGTAAGGTGGCATAATTTCACCTCCCACATGTTAAGACAAAAGGGAAATTTTCACAATTGTGTCTTTCTTCCTCATAACCAGTCTCATTTGACCTCAGCATGACATGTGGGTTTGCTTATTTTGGACTTACACTTAAGAATTTTCTTTCCTCATGTAAAACTAATGTATGTATTTTTAGTTATGCTGGTATTAAAACATTCTTTGTGGTGGCTTTATATTTGTTCAAAGGATAGAGCTGAATGTCATCCTTATTTAGTGTGTAAAAAATTCAATTTTTCTAAAAATTTACAAAATTGCTATTCCCCATAACAATTGATTGCAGCATTTGTCATGATTTTTTTATGCTTATTTCTGATGAAACAGTTTGGAAGAAAGCAGATAGAATGATTTGGATAGGGATTAGAGCAGTATAAATAACAGAAAAATCACCCCAAAATGTCACCAAGGAGAATGTATTGTCTTTTCTAAAGGCTTTTATCACCACCACATCTGAGTAGTGTTTTTATATTTAATGACCAAAGGAAAAAAAAGACTTGTTCTCCTGCAAAGCATGGTACATGTGTTGCATAAGACTTTCTGAAAGCACAGGAGATGGTCAGCCAACCATCAAGGTTATATTAGGAAACCCTGTCCAAAGAAGTATGGTCTGCATAAAGCTTAAAAGCTGGTGATGTGACAGGCTTCTGATGAGGGTGAATTTCAGCAGGAAAAAACCTGTCACCTCCCAGCAGATGCGACATGGTTCTTTCCAGCTGGGGCAGCCAGAGGCCCCCTTAGCAGCTCCAGTCATTGCTGTGGAAGTGACAGTTCTTCCTTTTAGGGATATAAGAAGTGACAAAAACTTTTCATTTTTGCCTCTGCAAATCAGAAGAAGTCTGGAGCTCATACAGCAAAAGAAATTTGACTTGGGCAACCAGAAAAAGAGATTATAGTATTTTCATTCCTTTTTCCCCTATTACCTACCTGTTTTGCTTGCAAAGAAATGCGCTCTTGCTTTTAATCAAGAGTGTGAAAGTTTTAGCACACTCCCTCCTAGGGTAGCCACTATTTTGAAATAATAATAAAGAGATTGTTGATTTTAACAGTGAGCAGAGGAAAAAATTCAGAAAAGAATCATCTGTGTCTTGGTTTTTAGTAGCCAGGATCAGTTTGTCACTGTGTGGGTGTGTTTTCTAAAGCCTCTATGCCATTTTTTCCCATGAACTGCTCACAATGGCACATTAGCAGCTATTGTCTAAGGGACAGCACACCCCTCAGGCTGCAGGCTGGGTGTTTTGGAACTTCTGTGAGATAAGGAAATTCTTCTGCCCCCACACCCACCTGAGGGGTCATGTCTGCTAATGGCCCATCAGGGGTATCAAAAATAGGTCATTGTTTATCTCACAGAGTAAATCACCCATTGTTTAAGTCTCCGCCCTGGGGGAGGGACTGGGCGGAGCCTAAGTGAATATAAGCAGAGGATTTTGGGGCCTAGGGAGCTCTCTTCAGATCCAGAAGAGGACCCGAGCCATGAGCAGACTGCGACTGCCACCAGACTGCAACCATCACTCTCACCAGCAGAGGATTTCAACTGCTCTTTGGAGGGACACGCCAAAGCTTTTTCTTCCCATCCACCAATCCCCCCCACTCCCGGGGGCGACCCAGCACCGGCTACTCATCTCATCACCTGCGGTCTGTAAAGTACCTCCGTGCCTGCCAGGGACAGAGACTAGGGGACGGAAGGGGTTTTGCTCAGGTTTTTCTTCTATTTTACTCGTTTAGTTCTGGTTGTTTTTGTTTATCTTAAATATATAGATATAGATATATATAAATTATAGCTAGGAACTGTTATCCTTCCATTTATCATATCTTAATTAAAATTTGTTTTGAAATTGAAGGAGATTTGTCCCTCTGTTTTAACTATAAATTTTTCTAAGCTCTCTAAACTTAGACAATCTGCAAGTGTAATTTGTGCCTATGAAATATCCTGTTGCTTCTCGGTGTTCATGGCTCTGCTGAGGGCATGTGCAAGTGGATGAAGAGCTGCATGATGGAAGGCGCATGTTTGTACTGGGAAGGGCAACGAAGAGCCCCAGCCACCACACAAAGGCTCCAGAGGTAAATCATGCCAGGGAGTGAGAATAAAATTGCACAGCCTCCAACAACGTGCGCCACAGAAACTGAGCAGTTTTGTTTTTCTTAGAGTTTGAAAACAGCACCTTTCAGGTCAGCACAGCTGGCACACGGCAAAGCAGTGAGGTGTTTAACTGAGGAGGAACAAAAGGGGGAAAGTGATAAAAGTCACTTCTTAAGAGGGAACTTAGTCAAAGAACACACTCCAGGATTTTTGTACACAAACAACTCCCGACTTCAGTCCAGCCCCAGGAGAAGGGGAACTTTCAAGAAGACAAACATTCTCAGGGAAAGCAGGCACACCAACTACTTATTTCTCAGATACAAGGAGGGCAGCAGCCTCACCACTGTGCAGTCTGTTCACAGAGAAGCAGTATCTTCCCACAGGAAAACACTGGCAGTACTGAGAAGCCAAATTATTTATCTCTTTTGGCTTCTTTATCTCAATTATTTTCCTATCTTAGCTTCTTCACCTTATATTATTCTCTTTCTCAGGATGAGATTCATACTTTCCTTGTTTTCCTTAATTTTGTAGGAGGTTTCCTATCTGGTTTTATACCTCCACTGCAATTTTGAAACACATGAAGGGCTGTAAATACCCATTCTGCTGCAAATCATAGGAAAAACCTCATATCTTCAAACAGTCCTAGAAGCAAATATTGAAATATGAAATGCAGAAACATAAGCAGATGTTACCACGTCTTCCTCCAAATATAAAAACACAGGATAAAAAAAAAGAAGCTGAAAATTTTTCAAAACTTTGAAACCGTCACCTAGTAATTCTGGAATTTCACTAATTTAGAGAAAAAAAAAAAAACCAGGCCACAATCTAATTTAAGTGCTTAAGCACATGAACAGTTGACTGCAATTATTTACATTTTTTCTGAAAGTCTGTACAAATCATGACTTTCTTTATGCAATAGAAGATTACTCCTCCGTGTCTGGAAACCAGGAGAGCAGGACAAGAAAACAAAAGAAGTTATTTCAAGGGATTTAACAACAAAACTGGATAAATTTTATCGTACATGTGTTTCTAGACACTTTCTGCTAACAAGATATGAAATACTTTCAAGATAAAACACACACACAAAAATATCTAAGAATACGTATTAGAAAATTATAGTTCTTCTACACCTTTTTAAGTAGCTTATAAATACCCATGTAATGAGTTCTGTTCAAGCCTTTAAGTTCTGCTAGAGCATGAAATGAATACTAGGGAAAGAAGATAAATTCCCTATATACATTACTTAAAAAACATCAGTGCATGGAAATTAAATATCAATTTAACATTATAATAACTTAAGGTTACAATAAACCTAAGTCAGTATCTACTGACTGCTCCAGGCTTTCAAAATGGTTCCCATAGTCCTTCTAAAATGTGTCTGAATTGGTTTTAACCTTATTTTTTTCATTTAGATCTTTCCGTGAAAGAAACAGCCTGGATAGGTATATATTTAAGGTTTTCATTTGATTTTCTTTTTTTTTCTTTTTGTTCCCAGTTATGGCAAGGACTTTGGAGTTCAGGAAGGAAGATCTAAAGCTTTTTGACTGTGCTTATTTAGCTGTTCAGTATTGACTGAGTAATACCTAATGGCTTTCTAACTACCTACACATTGGTGCAAAATTCTAGTTTTCAGTGTATGTCAGATATAGGTAGATAAAGATAAGGAGAGCACCAAATAGCTACACAACCCTAAACAAAAGAAAGAAAGGTACAGACGTGTAAATGGGATTTCCCTCAGCTACCTTGAATTGTCATAAGGTATGAACAAGCTTCTTTCTCATTTAAGTGAGCTCTCTAAAAGGTTGTTTTAGTCAAAGTTAGCTGTCCAGGCTTTCTCAGGTCAGCGGAGACACTCACATGCCTCCAAAACCTGGTCTGTCTAACTGAGGGTGGGAGGACCTTAAGTGCTGATGGGCATTGCTTTTCTCTATTTGTACCACTGAGGCAGCTCTGTGGTTTTCAGATGACCAAACGTAAGGGAGATCCTTGCTCGTAGTGATACACCAGCTCCTTTCTGTCCACCTTTGCTCTGTTCTCTGAAATTAACCATTTAATCTGAAAGCGCAGAAGGATATTTGTTGTGCCAAGAAACAGGAGCAACTTGATCTCCTTGCACAAATAAATGCTGGTAAGTAAATGTCAACCATACTTATATTTCCTAAAATCTCTCCACCCATTTTTACATTTCCTAATTAGATAACTGGGAGCTGATTAGATGCTTTTATTGTATCATGCTCTCCAAACAGCATTCTTTGATTAAGAACTGTATGACTGCCACAAAACTAATCATGAACACTATTCATACTCAGGGACTTTTATAGGTATTTTATCTAAGAAAAAAACGATGAAATGGGTAGTAAGAAACCCATGTTAGAATTTTTAGCTAATTAAAGCCCAGACCACTTCGCCTGTTTCACTCAGACTGGACTGTGACTATGGAAGTTTTGAACATTAACTCTGAACTTACCACAAAACCCAGGAGGTAAAGGTAGCGCTCTTGATGACTGACCTTTGAAACAACACTTTTATAAAGCAACCACTTGTCCTCCCTTTCAAATGTGCGACTTTCTTGACCTAGTAGAGCAATATATCTGTCATATTTTAAAGGTAACAAAAGGTAACATCTTTGGGATAGTGCCAAAGAATCACTCCAGGCACTTGTCCTTTTACAACATAGATGATGTCATTTAAATATTTATCTGCTGTCATACATTGCACAGTGCATTTGGGGAACCTCATTTCTCTAATTAAACATAGATTTATTTATATTTTGGCATTTCTATAGTAAAAGATGATCGGGTTCCTGTTGAACTCACAAGCATGTAATGTAACACCCCAGTTCCCAAATGGCTTATCAGACCACATCATTCAGGCTAAGCACAGCTTAACAGTTATGATTTTATCACTTTCCCCCCTGATTAGCAGAGACAATGCAAAGGGAACAGAATTCTTCTCAGCTAAAAAAGCCTTTCTCCCATTTGTGTTACGTATTGTATTCCTAGACCACCCAGTGTTAGGGATCCAGGTATTTTCTTCCCACACTTTTGCAGTTAACAACCAGCTGCCTAGGGTCAGGATGGCCAGAGCTGTCTCTTTGCTCGAAGACATACTTCTATACAGGGCTAATTTCTTCTTTGCTCTTTAGTAACTGTTGGCTCTCAAGCTACTGGAAATGCCTGACTATCTGTGGTCTATCACTTGCTTTGATACAAGCCATATTTAATTGTAGATATGAATTGTTAAAAGAGAAACAAATTTAACCTGGTGTCCTGGCCATGATATTATGACCTCTTCCAATTAAATTTTCCCTATCTTTCATATACATTCAATGACAACACAGGGTTAAAACTAAGCAGCCTAGTTGCCTGTCCCTTAACCTGGCTGAACACCAACATCTGAGTCACAGTTCAGAAATACTTTAATTTGTTTACATTGATTGATGTAAAAATGCTACAGGTAAATTGAGGACCAAGCTCATCCTCTGAGAACAACACCAGGGTTTGTTGGGGTAACTGGTCTGTCATGGCCTGTTTTTAAAGTAATTTCAAAAAAAAATGCCCTAACAGCCTACACAAAAGCTTGTATTATATATTGGTATTTGAGCACACCTTCTTGGCTAGAAACCTTGTTTTGGAAAAAGAAAAAAGATTGTTCCTGATAATTAGGTGGTACGTGAAATAAATAAATGATACTTGGTAAAATAACTTTTGAGTGATAATTTCTTTTTCCAGTAAAATGGAATAAATAAAAAGACTATGCACCAACTGATAAAAATTTACAGCAGGTGTAAAGTAGTTGTGATTTTATACCTAAATCTTCAGGAAGGAGCTGCTTTTTTGTTAGAACAGTAACTTTTATCACTGAATTAGAAATCAAACAATATACAGCACTATTTTCTTGGCTGCAATGTATCACATATCAATCCATGAGTCATTTAATGAGTGTAACAGTTAACACCTCATATGAGTCCTGTAGTACACATCAGAATACCCAGTTCTCTTAGCTCACCACTGTTTGGTTTACATTTACATTACATCACCGTTATGGGCCATAATATCATCTCTCCTGACCTTTCAGCAAATGTCAGGAGAAACAACTCAATTCTTTCAACTATCTTATCAGTTGTCACAAATTAGGTTATCTCAGCATCTTAGGGTAGATATGTTCTGGTTTTAACACATCAGCACAGTTACTACATTATCTAGGAGACAAAAAGAAGCTCATTTTTCTTTTATACTGAAGGTAGAATTATTCATGTTCCAATCTCTTCTACTACAACTATTAAAACGCCATTTCAGAAATAAAGTCCATTTTAAATTGCAGTATATACTTACTGGAGTCT
The DNA here is from genome assembly GCA_013399695.1 of Formicarius rufipectus. NCBI lineage: Eukaryota > Metazoa > Chordata > Aves > Passeriformes > Formicariidae > Formicarius > Formicarius rufipectus. Next base: position 148,448 of record VXAU01002865.1, read on the forward strand.
AAATGGAGACATGTCCTGGGTTACACAAAAATTCTGATATCCACCTCTTCTTTTTTCTCCAAATATGCCTTTTTGGCGTTTTGCCTTCTTTGAAGAGACTGAACGCCTAGTCATCAAAGACTCTAACACTGGATCACCTGCTGTAAGAGACTGGACAATTGATGCTCATGGGCCTCCCAGCAGTGTGCCTTGCTAACAATGTGCAGAGTAGCCACCCGGGCCAGGGGATGAAGATGTGCACATCCAACACCTCTGGCTGCAAGCTGGGTGTTAAACAAGGTAAGGAAAGAGGCAAATCCTGTGAGGTGGGGTAGTGGGTTTTGGTTTTCCTTATACAGATTATTCGGCTGTGATAACTGTCAGGAACATTGACACCTAGCCTGGAGGCATTCATCTCTTGTTGATGAGCCACAGTGGGTCATCACCGACTCAGCTGTACTGACCTAAGGAGCAACTGTAACATATTAGAAGTTGTCAAAGTATCCTGTGTCTCACAGTGTTGCATCATTCAGCGTGAAACTCACCTCCCAGTGTGGTACAGGAGGCAATCCCCAATCCTGCCCATAAGTAACTCTGAGTTTCAGGGCTTCCCTCAACACCGGTGGCTTTCACCACCACCTCAATGGATCTGAACTACGACAACCACTTCAAACAGGACTATAACCACCACTTAGACTATCAAGATTGCATTAACCAAGTTTCATTTTGCAGGTCCATTCAGTCACTGCGGAGGTCCACAGCTCTGCTCCGGCTGCCTTTACCAGCACCACAGCCGCACTTCAGCACCATGCATCTGCCAATATCAAATCCCATCTATCCACCATCTCCTGCCAGCGTTCACTCTCCGACCCTTCTTGCCGGGTTTTTCAGGTGAAGGAGGCCAGCCATCATCTCAGTTTAGTCCGCTGCGTGGAGCTTGGGAAGTTTCTCTCCATTGGTTGATTGAACCCAGTTTTATCGGTATTGTCATTAGCGTTCGTCTTGGTAGAGATATTTTTTTCACTTGCAGCTGGGCATATTTGATTTCTCTCTCTCATTGGAGAAACCAGGGGTATTGAATCTGAGGGAGGAGACTTCTGTCGAGTTCTCCACCTCTCCAAGTTGTCTCAAACTGAGACAGATGAAAATAGATTGTGTATCTTAATGGGGATACACAAATGGTGAAAGGCAATTCTTTTAGTTCATGTGTTTTTTTTCCACTTCTTAAAAATGTCAATATTACACAGAAATGTCACTTTTGGGGAGCAAGTAATAACATTTAAATGCAGCTTTTGGTGTTTATTTCAGGACTTCATATTTTAGTAGAATAGAAATGTCAAGCAGAAGGGCTATCACCCCACCATACTGAGAATTAGGCATCCTTGGACCATATTGGAGGGATATTTGTTTAAATTTCATTAAAGTGCGTCAAATAAGAAAAATTCTCATCCGTTCCTAGGCCATGGAAAGGATGCCAAGAGCAAGATTTGTTTAAATATTATTAGAAGGAGTCCATCTAATTTCAGAAATAGGTCTTAATATTGGAGTGGGTGATCTTACAGGTCTTTTCCAACCTAAATGATACTGTGATACTAAGCATGGGCCAAATTTGATTTTCCAATCATCTAGTACAATAATTGTTCAAACTGCACAGTACGTGGGGTAAGTTACCTAATCACGAACTTCTTCCCAGAATGGTTTGTATTCATACTAGGCTGTGGTGGAGAAGGCAGCTAGCAGCTAACTACTGTAATTTCAGGGTTTGCATGTGATCATACATGAGATGTATGTTCTGCTGTGGCTGATGAACCACAGCAGAACTGTACCTATGCTAGGTACAGTTAGTATGATGATCTTTGCAAACTTGGCAGCAACTGACTTAAAAACATCGAGTCAAGGCAGGCGTGGGAGAGATTCACAGCAGTGAAATTAAATGTTTCAAGTGCCACAAATGAGTGGCATATAAATAGGAGCAATTCTGAGATCATAGTTTTGGAAAAAGTGAGGATGTGAGTGCTGTAAGCACAGTTCTCTTTAGATAATGTATGGAGATTCAATGTTCAGTGAATAGTAATTGATTTGACTTAGTTATTTGAGAGATAAACCCACTCATTAGTTACAAGAGTTGGTAAACCAGCTAATATGATTATCACCTTTGAGACCTGTCACTAGCTCATATCTACAAAACTGATTAACAGGGACAGCAGCCTAATGTTAAAAGGTTCTGAGAGGACTCCTGCTGCAAGCCAACCTATATCACATACCTAACCTGATATTGCTGCCCTGTATATTGAACAGCTAAAGAAAAAATATTAGCTATAACAAAATGCTTTGACAACTAATTGACACAGATTTAATATAGCACTGTGTTAATGTATTGGTAAAATGCCACCCAACACACCAAGAGCCAGGCTGCAAGAAAACAGAAGAAGGATATGTGCTGGCTCTTCATAATCTAATATAGCTACAGAACACCAGCAGTTAGAATTGGGCACAGTTAATAAGAATAAACCCTTGAAATCCATTTGCTCTGCCCAAACAGTTCACTAAGGCATAGTGATATCAGAAACAGAAGAGAAGCTGATGGGTGGCTCAGGTAGGTCTTTTGTGACTCACAGGATCCAAAGAACACAAATAAAGAATGTGGATGTGAAAATGGCATGGAAGTTTAAATGAAGAGAATAGGCAAGCAATAAATAAAAGTAATGAACAGAAAGTATATATCAGGTCAATACAAATTTTGCACAAATGTTGGAGAAATGAAAGAAGAAAGGAAAAGGAATTTTCTCAGGTTATATGCATCTAGGACAAATACAAAAATTTAAGCCACAAAAAGCATATCAAGGCAAATAAGGAGCACCTGAGTTATATCCAGGTGTAGATAAAACTGAGCATGCATTGTGAATATTCTCTTTGGCTAATCAAAGGTGGAGAGAGCAAGAGAGTTTCTTGTGAATAGAAAGCTGTTAATCAAATGTGGATGGGAAAAATAATGAGAAAATATTGCCAAGTATATTCAAATGAATCATACAAGCAGGGAGGAGAGTGCTCTTTTTTGCACTTCATCAAATAGTAAAACAGAGTTGGCGTCAAAGGACCTCAAACCAATTGCAACTGAGCTTAGTTCTGGTTAAAGGAAATCCCTCATATGAGAAAGCACACTCATAATTATTTGTATAAATTAAAGCCATATTTAATTTAGGCAAATGCACAAAATTTCAAAACACGTATAATCCAAACAACTAGTTTTTAGTATCATTTTTATCAGCCTTATAGGATCCACCTGCACCTTATGGTTAACTGTTAGGACAGACAGAGCTAATTTGGATGATAATAAGCTAAAATATGCCACATGTAATACCTTCTTTGCTAAAGTGTCAGAAAAGTGAACACAGAAAACCTTACTTCTGAGGACAGGCTTGCTTTTCCCCAAAAATATAAGCATAAGTGTTGATTGTGGTAGATTCCTTTTCCCATACAAAAATAAGTTGCCTCATGTTTTTTATGTATTGGTAGAATAAGTCCATGGGAGCTGCTCTGTCAAAGTGACATTGAACCAGGGAACAAACTTTATAGAAAAACTGACAGCTAATGCATGAAATAGAACAGTCTTCCTATCTTTTTTGTCCTCAGTCATCACAGCAAGTAAAAAGTTTGATCTCTGCCATCAGGTTTTTGTTGAAAAAATTTCTTATCATGAATGTGAAGGATTGGAAGCACACAAGTCCCTGGTGCTTTCTGAAAATCAGAGCCAGTGAATGGGACAAGTAGCACTTCTATCAAAATGATAAGAGGGTGAAGAAACAAGAATGCTCAGTCACCTAGGGGTATAAAACCATGTGCTAAAAATACATATGGAGGTTTTAAGACAAAAAGTACATATTTATATTTTGTGCAGAATAATTTGAATTAGGAGGTCATTGGTGCTCTTTGTGCTCATTGTGTAATCAAAGGGCTGTATGTCCATTTTCTATTTTAGGCAAATGGAATTCCCTCTTATTTTTTCAAAATGAGGGACTCAGGAGTAATACTAATATTCAAATAAATGGAGGAGTATTTTTGTAATGTGAGACTGGAACAGATTGCCCAGAAAAGTTGTGGATGCCCCATTCTGGGAAGTGTTCTGGACCAGGTTGGATAGGGTTTTGAGATACCTGATCTAGTGAAAGGTGTCCCTTCCCATGTCAGGGGACTAGAACTAGATGATCTTTACAGACTCTTCCAACACAAACCATTCTGTGACCCAAATTGTGGACTTTTTTATGTCAAATGGAACCATGAGCAAATGCCTGATCAGGATATCATTTCCATACAGCATCTTCTGTAATTAGTTATTTGGGAACAGGATTTTTGATTATGGAAAATAGAAAGGTGGATGCAAGTTTCACTAAGCAGGAATAGATATTGGGATATGCATCTATACTAAAGAGAAGAATAATGCTGCTTTGTAATTTATCGTAGAAGATATGGGCCTTCTTTGTTATATCTTTACTACAGTTTTCATTTTCACTCTTCATACATGAGATAGTTAGGGATGACCTATAATTATGCCTCCAAAGTGAATCAACTACCCACAGGGAACCCCACTGTGTGAATGAAGTTGAGATGGGATATAAATAAGTCAGCTTTTGACCTAATATATGGACCTACTAGCCTTAAAACTGATAGCATTATTTGATTAAAATGATGGCAAAATAAGCAGTTGCATGCACAAAGGAGAAAAAAACCCTGAGAACTATTCTGTATGTGATGTTGATTTAGAAAGACATCTCTGTAATACGTGCATAAAAATTAACCATAGTGTTCTTAACACACGATAGTATTTCGGACACCAAAACACTCTGAAGCTGTAGCACCACTTGGACTAATGAAAGTTTTGTATTACAGCTCTGTGGAGTTAGGGCAAGCATGTGGTGTCCAGATGTACAACTAATGTTTTCAGTTTGAAGTCTGTCAGTGCTAGAGTAAATGTAAAAAGAACAGGAAGGGCAAAATATTATATGCACAGTTTATTGTGGTAACAAATAGAAAAAGTGGCAGAAATGGCAGAATTTTTTTCCCTAATGAATAAAAACAATGAGACAGTGTATCTAATTTTAAGTAATGACATTCTGTTTCTAATATAGATAATATTTATTTACTTGTATTTCTGCAATTTAATCCCAGGTAAGATTCTACACAAAACTGTGGTGCAAAACTATGGTGCAAAAAATATTTAATTTATTCTTGGCTTTTATGCTGAGCATTACTAAGAAAAGTATTCAACATTTTAACTTTTGAATCTCAGTTCTTTGCACATATAGATCTAGCAGACACAAGATGCAGGTGCCTGTGAAGCTTTGCAGATTTATCATACGGACCTTGGAAAGTTTGCTAAAATCAGAGGTGTTAGGAATAAAGATAACAAAAAGGTGGGTAAGATTTGTGAAACATCTGATTAAAAAATAAACAAAGCTGAAAGTTTAAGAAGTGAATTAGTTCACAACATGAAAATTATCCCTCCTCTTGATAATATAGGGACTATTTTGTTGCTGTTGAAAACCATTAACTGACAGTGACATCAGTTTTCTGAATTATCAAACCCTTTTGTTTGCTGAACTAGAGGTTCTTTGCATCAAACTGTTTTTACTTGCATGCAGTTATAACACTACTAGAAGTCTATTATTTGGAAGGATATAATCCTGTTCTATCCAAAAAAAAATAGCACTTTAGTACATGTGGCCTCTTAAAGCCATGTTTTCCACCAAAAAGATCCTGTTACATACCCATAATTGTGGTTTACACTGATTTGTTGCAGGTTTGTGTGACTTCAGGCATTCAGGCACAGTGACAACCTTACCTGTTGTGTGCTGCTTATTCTCTTACAACATATGCAGGACCAGGTCCCACGTCACAGCCAGTCATCTTGTCCCAAAAGGAAAAGTACATGGCCTGAAGCAGTTTTCTTCAAAACAGCATTTAGGAAGAAAGATGTGACTGATCCAGAAATAGGACTGATATTTTGAGGTATGTAATGACTTTATAAAGACATGCAGAAAAGAAAAAAAAAAGCCTCACTGTGCAACATAATACTTACAAGAGTAAGGGACACTCATATTTACACTGACAGTGGGATTGGACCCTGTCTTATTTTTATAATTAGAAGAAATCTGCTTCCTAATGGAAGTGAAGAAATATGTCCTATATGTATTTTAATTTCAAGGTCAATATCTGAGTCCTGCAGAAGCCTCCTTATTTAGACTCCTTGACCATGACAGAAACTTCATTGATCCTCTAATGAGTAGAAGCAAGGACAAGAAAAGAGAATTGCATTTTGTTATTAGGAGTTATAGCACCAATGTTTCTTATATTACAAGAAAGCAAATTTTACAGATTACATGCCTGATTTCCTATGGAAGTAGAGCTGACACATTATCTATCTCATCTGTCTCATTTCCTGCCTCTTTATATCTTTTCAATGTTGGCCAATTTCAGTGAAAAAATCTCAGTATTACTAAATCCCACTTGTTTCATGCAAATCAGCAATGTGGGGATAGGAAGAGATTTGAATCAGTTAATGGACTGAGGGAAAGTCTGCTTGGTGAACTTAGATTATCAAACACTGGAGGGCAAGAGGCCATGGAGATGAAGGTGACTGTTCAGCTTTCTGGTACAGACCTGAAGTAAAGTTTTAAGAGAGGCAGCCACTGATTCAGAAGTACCTGTACTGTTGGGGCACAAACTTACTGTCACTTTAGACACTAGACTGGCAAATAACTAATATTATGTTCTCTCATGTAGGTACATCTTTGTAAAAAATACATACCGAGATTCTGCACTTACCCATGTTGAAACTAGTCTTTTTATTACCAGTTACAGTGATTTGTGAAATTAAGGAATCCAAGCCATATTGTTGATAAGAATTCAAATAAGGAACAAAAAGCATGTGAAGATAAAATAATCTGAAATTGCTATATTCAAGAGAAGGGAGAACATTATACAAACGTTCTACTTAGAAGAGAGCTTCAGATGAGATGATTGTCAGAACACACACAAAAAAGATAGCAGAGCACTTGCCTGCCGCTCTGCATTGGGGCTACAGGGAATTCAGGGAACAAAAGTTGCTAAAGGTCTGGAGAAAATCTTACAGTAGTTGAAAGTGTTGGCACAAATTCCTCTGTCACTGTTAAGAAGATGTACAAGATGCATTATGAAAATGTTTGGGATTTCAGCAAATGTCACATCTCTTTTCCATATTCAGTTGAATGAAAACACTAGCAGAGGGTTCATTTTTAGTTTAAAAAGCAACTAAGAAGCCCTGACAGCAGAAAATATGAAAGAATACAAATTTTAACAAATGTATAAAGGTAAAAATGAGTCTGATTCACATAATTCAATATTAAGAATACTTTGGCACTTCACAAACATTAGTTTTCTTTGTGTATGCATGTACATGTAAATGTAACCGTGGAAAAAAGTCTCACTATGCAAACTCTTTTCTGGTTACAAATAGATTATTTCTGGATTTAAAAAAAGGCACCAAAATATATAAAATATATTAGTAGAGGCTGGAATGATATATAATTATATATTCACCTATGCATATATATTAATAATTTTATATTTTTATTATATACATATTTATATATATAAAAGTGTATATATAATGCTCTTTAATTAGTACACATGTACAAACAGGAATGTATCTGTGATGTGTGTACACTGGAACCCAGAAATGCAAACATTCATAAATCAGATGTTCTCATCCTAATACAGATTTTTAATTTTTTTGTGAAGGGTCCAAATGCAAGCCAGACTGTCAACCAGCACAAGAAAGATGAAACACCTTTAAGTTCTCCTGAAACCCTGGTTAATATTTGTCACATTTTTGACACCTCCCTGTGGGGCTGAGTTACCACACGCTTTTGACACCCAATATGCTTCTGTCTTGGTTTTATTTCTGGAGGGTGCTGCTCGGGGTAGACAATGTTAGCAGCAAGAGACGAAGAATACGTGATGCCCATGGGAAGGTGATGAGACCATTCAAACTCTGGAGTTAATTGATACTGGGTTAACTTGCATCTGCATCCTTGTTCAAATGGAGCCAAAAACATCAAAAACAGGGGCTCTCATCCCAGCTGGACAACAGTGGTACCCCATAAAAACCTCAGTCTGATTCCCAGGGATGACAACAGAAAGGGAAAAAACTAAAGTGCAGATCAGCAGAAAACATAGCAACTACTGTATAACTCAAATACTTGTTAATTAGTGGAACACAGATTACAAGCCCTAGGAAATGACAGAAGAAGTAGTTTCTCTTTGAATTTAAAAGCATTGTAAGCTTGTGCCTGAGGATTATTTAACAACAGATTTCTTTCTATCAGATAAGTAATAATGAATTGGTTTTAAAAGCACAAAATCTTCAGAACTTTTAAGCACTGGTGTCTGATTCAACTGGGTTAATCTAAAGGTCCTCACATACCCTCAAATGAAATTGGTTTTCACTGCAGACAAAAAAAGAACAAAAAAACCCCCCAAAACCAAAACAACAACAAAAAAAACCAAAAACAAAACCAAACCAAAACGAATAAAAAAACCCAACCCAACAAAAAAAAACCCAACAACAAAACCCCAAAAAACACTAATGAGAAGAAAGGAAAAGATTCACCTTAGAATAGGAGGATCACCCTTTAGAAATATTTGAAACTCAGTTCAACCACATTAGGTCCCAAAAAATTGGAAGAAACATTTTCATATTTCCCCTTAACAGATTTTAGCCTGACTTCTAGATGCTTGCAACCTGAGATTGCCAACAATTCTGACTGACCCTCAAATGTGAAGCACAACGTTAATTGCATGAGAGATGCCCCCTGGTTTCTGTGGGCATTTCCTCATGTCTTGATGGCATGCAAGAACAATTTACCCAGAAAGGTGAACCTCAGGCGCTGCTCCCTCTGCTCCAAGAATGAAAGATACTCATGGACAACATATATTTTTCCTTGATGTCAAATACACCTCTACACATCCATATTGCCAGTTTATGTTAGGATGACACCAGCCCCTTTCCACTCCCAGAGCATTTCACCTAGGGCCACATTCACAACAGTTTCCAAGTACATCCAGGGCCTGGGGAAGATGCTGGCTTCCATCATAGCAGAATAGAGCGCCATGAATGCTGCCCAACAGCCCAGCACAGCCTTGGGCTCAGTCAGGTGAGCAGTCCTACAGATCAAAAAAATTCCCTCTTTATGCCGTCTTGCTGGGGTACAGCACTGCAAAAGCAGGCAACAACAGCAGCAGACGATGGTTCAAAAGGTGGAAAAAGCAATTGATCACCCCCAAAGCATGTTTCAGATGAGCTGACACCTGTCAAGTCCAAGACAGGCAGATCAATGCCTAAACTGAAACAGCAGCACCAACTCACTCCTCAGCTGGGCTTACTGTGCTCAGTAACTTGGAGTGTGCGCTGTTGATTAAAGAGTGCAAAGCAGGTGTTTGGGGTTTTATCAGAAGTAAAACGAATCTTTGGGAAATGCAGCTCCCTGGCTAGGGGATACAGAGCAATGTTCAGTGGGGTTTCACAAACAACTTTGCTTCGCTGCCAAGCATGTAGATGGGTGGATGACTAAAGAGCAAGAGGAGAAAGGACTAGCTTTGTACTAGATTAACAACCTGATGAAAGAGCAAAAGCAAACAAGTAAACTAAAGAAACAAAAAGTGTCACTACTATGTGACTGAAAAGAAGAATATGTGTAGATGATCTAATGAGAAGAGTTTGTTCCTTTGTGAAAATAAATGCCTAAAGAACTCTTCAGCACAAAAACTATGTTTTTTTGCTCAGGTTTTACTGTATTTTACATGAGAACTTCAGACTCCTAAATCATGTCGACCCCACCTCTTTCCACTGATGCATCCTCAAAGGATTTATGGGAAAGTCCAGACTGCCCATACCTGGCACCTCGCCACCCTGCAGCATCAATGCTGGTCTAGTACTGTATTTCCTTCTCAAGTACAAGGGCCAAACTATATAGGGAAAACCCTAAAAATGAATGTAAAGAGCTGACACCTTCCTCTTTGACTGATGAAATATTCATAGTGGTGGTTTTGGCTCTTCCTCCTTTTCCAGCTCCTTCGCCACTCCTTGTGCTCTCATCCATCTCACTCAGGCCTACAAAGAGCCATATATGCCTTGGGATAAAGCAGTAATAAATTACAGAACAAATAACACTACCCAAAGAAACAAAAGCTCCCAAGAATGGCTATCCATTATTTATTTCTTACCATCGAAGTAATAAGTGCTCCTTGTCTTTCATGACAGTACTATAAAACTGTCTGCTACATGTCTTTAATGCAAAAATTAAGACATCCATTACAGTAACAGCCCTTAGTACTTTCACATTCTGTTTTCAAGATACTTTGTAAGCATTGTATTATATTATGTGGCATACATTAAATTCATTGCAGCAAAAAGATGAGATTATTGAGTTTTTTTCAGCTAGAACATGGCATATAGAATAACATGAAAAGGAGGACCTACAAAGAAGGACCTACCAGGAGGGCCATAAAGGTGGTCAGAGGGATGGAGAACCTCTCCTATGAAGACAGGCTGAGAGAGCTGAGGTTGTTCAGGCTGGAGAAGAGAAGGCTCCAGTGAGACCATATAGCAACCTTTCAGTACCTAAAGGGGACCTACAAGAAAGATGTACTTTTTACAAGGGCATGCAGTGACAAGACAAGGAGTAATGGCTTAAAAGTGCAAGAGGGCAGGTTTAGATAGATATTAGGAAGAAATTCTTTACTCTGAGTGTGGTGAGGCACTGGAAAGGGTTGCCCAGGGACGTCATGGATGCCCCATCCTTGCAAGTGTTCCAGGCCAGGTTGGATGTGGCTTTGAGCAACCAGGTGTAGTGAAAGGTGTTGCCTGCCCATGGCAGGGGTATTAAAACTAGGTGATCTTTAAGGTTCCTTCCGATCCAAACAATTCTGTGACTCTATGATTCTAATACTATCAGAGCATATATTTTATTTTTATTTCATATTCTGAGCACAGTTGCTTTAAAGCCAATCTCAGTCATAGTCTTTTTTTCTCACCTGTTTCTGTCAAAGGTAGACTTAATCCATATAAGACATCCGAGGTCAGACATTTCTCCTCTTTAAAAAGTGCAGATCCATAAGACATCTGGGGTTCACCTCCACATCCTCAGGTTCCAAACCACCCTCCCAGTCCCTCCATATCTATTTGCATCCTGTCTGCCATCACAGTGTTTACTTGGAAGAGGGGCTACAAGTCCCAACTGGTGCTGTCACTTCTGTGTGTAGCAGATACCCAGGTCTTACAAAGAGTGCTTTGATCTATGGAACTATTAAATTTTAATTTCCCGTACTTATATATGCAACCACTGGGTGCAATTTAGCTTGAAGGATATATTAATGCTAATTAGATTTCATATTAGAAGAAATTAAATTCTGTCACCAGTCCACCTTCACTGCTGTTCCCATCCCTTCACTGCTGATGTTATCCATTATTAGCATTTTTGATGATCAAAAGTGACAATACTTCCAGACTAAAAGCCCTGAAGAAGAAGAATATTCACTATGCTTTTGCATGAAATTTTTTCAACAAAATATAGAACTTGGACCACTCAAGAAGAATCGAGTATCCTTTCTTTGATTTGCTTTGAGTGGGTGGAGATTTATCCATGCAACTCCTGTTAAATTCATGGCTGAGTGACTGCACACATAACTAGCAATTTTACCATCAGCTACCATTCTGCTTGATTTTTAAGTAAAATACCTTGAATGACCTTACAATCAGGCTTTCTATTATCTCCAAACTTGGAAATACTGACAAAAGCCTAGAGCCAATATAATGTTTATTACTTCTCTTCATTTTATGTCCCTTTCTACCTACCAAGTGTCACCTGAGAATAGAAATGCTATTACTCTTATCTGTATAGTGGCAGTGTTTGGAGGACATGCAATCTCATCTCATCCTGCACAGGCTGGCAGACTTGCCACACCTGTGGCAGCAGTGGCTGTGACATGTTTGGCCATGCTCAACCCCAGTAGCTCTTCTCCACTCTGAAACCCCTGTTTGAAGGTGCTCAGGACTGTTTCTGGGCTGCACTTTGCTGCTTTCTCAGCTTCATCAGAGCTAGGACTGCCACTGTCTCATTAACATCCATATCCAATGTTTTTATTGTGACATCTGCTGTTACTGCTTGTATTACATGCAATGGCGTGAATGACCACAGCTTTGGTTTTGGGAGGTGTTAAGAGCAATCAGCACTTTACAGGATAGGCAAAGATAGTAGAAAAACTCTAAATCAGGTTATTTTACGCCCAATCTTCTGCAGTAACCACAGGACACTTCACCTGTGATACCATGTATGTATAGGCAAATCTCATGAGACTCATCCAAGAACCTACTCTTCTTGTATAAACACCTTTTTTCTTAAGCAGGTGATGAATATCAGTATTTTGTGTGTGAAATTTAAGGAATAATTAAAGTAGAGGCATACATATTTCCGAGAGTTTTAATTTGTAAAGTTTGTTGAGTAAGGTTTTTATTTCTCATAACTGATGTTATATCAGAGGAATGAAATTGATTTCTGATGAGTTATTCTGGATGTATAGTACTATTGTTAAATGGATCAAAAAAAGTCTTGTTTAAATTGCAAGACCCTGATAATAAACTCCCACTGGCGAAAACAAAACGATACATCTTTAAAATATGTAAAAAATGTAAATTTATAAACTTTATATAAATTTTCCTGAAATTTATATGCATCTACCTGATTACTAACATAATTCAGAGGAAAAATAATATTCAATTGTTTCAGTTACATTCAGAAGCCAACAAATGAATCTCAGGGTTTTCAGATACTGGAGAGGAAAACACTTGCGCAGCCATGGCTTTCAGAGGCTACTCTAGCTAAAAGGAGGCAAAATGTAGTTCAGAAAGGAACAGTCTTCAATATTATAGTGAAAGTATTTGATTAATAGAAGAGGACCATATGGGACTGCTTTGATAGCTCTTTCAGTTTCAGACATAGCCTTGTTGTCCTGATACACAGAGAGCACCACAGCAGTAAGTCAGCTCATCTTGCTCCTCCTTGCACCAAGTTTTGGTCACTGAGATTGTGGCTATAATTTTAGTTGCCACAGTGATGAGTTTATAAAGAGTCTGTGGTCTGTAAAGCTGGTGTCAGAGCATTTCCCTCCTGTGACTTGCATCTAGTAATTTAATTTTTCTACTCAGGTGTTCATGCTGTGCTTTTGTTTTCAGAAAAGCTAATGAAATTAAGTGCCCCCTTAGAAATGTTTCAGTGTCTTCCAGAACAAGATTAAATGAATGAAAGAATATTTTTAACATATAAAATAGCACAGCTGGGAGGGATAAATGAAGAGAAGAGGCATATTCACACATGACTGTTGACTTCCTGTAGAAGCAAACACATGTGGGCTCCAGGTTGGTTACCATCTTAGATGAAGATTGCAGTTTTAAACACTACATTTCCCAAGTTCAGAACAGTGATATACTACAGAAACTCAAATACCCTAGAAAGCTTTAAGGGATAAATTCTGGCCTTATAATCCTACTATAAGATACAGTGTGGAAAAAAAAATCTGAGAAAGGAAGCAGTTTTTAGGCCTCTTGAGCCCCTGGAGACCACTGTCAATGGATAGGCTTTCTCTGTTGCAGTCTCTATATGCCCACTTGTATCTTTGCAGCCCATGCAAAGGTAAGAAATAGAGAAAAATAGGACTCTGTCATAAGGCAGTGATAGAATTGATTTGAAATGCGTGTATCAGTAGCATAGATAACTTTTTGTACCTGGACCATATATTGCTTCTCTGGTTTTACACCTCTGTCCCTTCACCATGCACAAAAGTGTTATTTCAGAGATATATCAACATATAGAATTAGCAGGAACATCAGCACATTGAAAAAAAAAATCCTTTATCTGCTAATAATTTAGCACACTTCCATGAATAGAAAGCCTGGAGACATAATGTCACAACTTACATGACAGAAAACAGGAATAAAAGTTTGTTAAGAATTAATCTGGGGGGAAAGTGTGATGTCTTTGATTTAATTGAAGTGATAACTTGGAATTTTTGTGTCTCTGGTATGTGTAAAAAGAATATTTCAAAGCCTACCAAAAGTATACTGGTACAGTTCAGAGCTGTAATATACATTTAGTACTTCATGAAGTAATTTGACATAAGAGCTCTGTTAATCCATTCAACTTGGTATGAGTTTACTGGATTGAAACAATCAGTCTTCTTTCAGATACACAAAAAAAAATATCTAGAAAGTGGTAAAACCGAACACTTTGGTCATTACTGAGCTAGACAATGGAAATAAATTACCCTGGGAGAAAGGCTTAAATATATCCTTCAAATTGAAAACTTGTGAATTTTTATAAGTAGTTCTGATACTTTTCTATCTGCTAGGTGAAAAAAAAAATCTAATTCATATATTCAACTTCTTTTCTGGGAATTTATTGCTGATGAATAGTAATAACTCATGTGTTATTGTTAACTATTTCATACATATTAAAACCAATTATTTCAGTTTAAGGGCAACAGAAATACCAAATCAAATCCTTCCTTCATCTGTGATGTTATTTGCTGAGGACTTTGCATCCATTACACAACAGCATGTCCAAAACTTAAAAGGTTTATTAAATAGCACTCTATGACGCTTTCTTGCTTCCAAATGTCAAGTCCTTCACAGTTCATGTGACCATGACCAGGGACAGGAATTTAGCTTTTACTGAAAATCAGGACTATAGATCAAGAAACCCAGCAACTTATCAAATGTATGCACATATCCATGTGTCAGTTATGAGGAAGCAACAAAGAATCAAATCATATAAAGCTGATTAAATTTTTCATTTTATTCCTTGAAAAATCAGATTTTAAGCAGTAAAGAGTTTGCTGTAGTGGCAGAGGGTAAAAGATTGGCACCAGTTAATCTCCTTTAATTAGTTATGAAGGACAACTTGGAACAGAGATTATAAATCAAATCACAGATTCATTTTCCACAGCTATTCTGCTAACAAAACGAAACAGCTGCCAAAAGAATATTTTTATGGATTTCAGTATTGTGGAACATGGCTCAAGATAGCTATCTTTCAGAGGGACCAATGGGAATAAATCAATGAGTTTCTGGCTGACTTTTTCTTACAGGGCTTTCTTTTGCCACTCAGGTGAATCACTGGTGCCCATGGAACTGCACATGCATAAAATTACATGAGAAGTGAATCATCCCCAGCATGCAGCTATTAACCTGCCCCCCTGAAACTGCTAAACCATCTTTCTCAGTCACCCCTTGAGTCTTCTCAACAGTGATGTGTTTAGCTTTGCTCCATTTTATTGGGTAATAACAACTCCTTAGGAAATAAAATCAGTTTATAGCATCTTTCATTGAAAGAGGTCTCAAACAGTCTAGCAAACAAGGACGGACACTGGGAAATGCAGGTCCTGTTCTCCATGTGCTACCTGTGACTCCCACCACAGGGCTGGCCCTCCACAGAACTTGGGTGATTTTTGAAAACAACAGTAAGGTTTTTTCAAGCTAGCAAAAACTGAAAATCAGGAAAGGGAAAAACTTAACATTAGAATTAATCAGACTGACAAAATACAGGACATTGTATTTCTGACACAACTTTTGTATGACTAAGTGTTGCATTACCCTCTCTGTGTTGGCTAGACCAGGGTAATAATAGCCTTGCTTGTAGCTGGCATGAGCCTGGGTTGGACAGCATAACCCAGAAATCTAACATGACCTAGCTGATCTGGTCTGGTTTACACTTTAGCAGAGCTTTGACCTTCCAAGCCTCAAAGGTGCAACACAGGAAGAGCTTATCTGCTATATTTCTTCTGATCTGAAATACAGACAAAAAGCAAGAGCAAAAAATATCAAAAAGCATTTTGATAGATACACATAAAATTGGATGAGAAAGTGTAACTGTTTCTGTACTGGGTTCCCTGTTTAAAACTTGGGGAGAGACTATGAAAGAGAATCTAAGGAGGCAGGAATAAGGGAATTGTAGTTTATAAGTGGTCTGTGTAACACAGTATATATTATATACTTGCTTTAGGGTAAGAGTGTAGAAAATACTAAAGCTCCACTTTCAACAAGGAAATAGGCATGTCTAGTGAAGGTTTATTTGCCTTTTTATCAGTCTTATGCTTAGCATCCTTGACTGCAGCCAAGAGATTGGAAAGTCACAGGATCTGATGTCAATGTAAATAAAGGACTCCCCACATGTATTATCAAGTGCACGTCTAGTATTTCTCAGAATCAGATCCAGTTTATTTAAACACTGTCTCAATAAAAAGGACTATGAAAATTGCACTTGCAGTTAACATAGCTGAGTTTTGGGATGAAAAAGAACTGAAGTCCCTTCTGTATATCTTTGGTTCTCTGGCCAAAGATAACTTATGATTATTCACCTTTGATATTATCAGACTCTAAACTAGTAGGGAACCCACTTCTCTTTTTGCTAGTGCTTCAGACCTGAATAGATCACAGAAAGAAGCAGGAACAGATGCTATTTCTTCCCTCTTAGCTGGTGATAGAACTTACATTTTATTATAGCGTTGAGATGAAAAGCTGATCTCAGAATATATGTTCCTAGGCT
Organism: Formicarius rufipectus; assembly: GCA_013399695.1. NCBI lineage: Eukaryota > Metazoa > Chordata > Aves > Passeriformes > Formicariidae > Formicarius > Formicarius rufipectus. The sequence goes on from VXAU01002865.1 coordinate 165,061, forward strand.
GGCATGTGCAGATGCACTCAGGAGCTGATATGTTATCAAATTATTCTATCTCAGTGCTGATGTCACAGCCCTTTACATTACTACTCTGAAAAATTAGCTAAGGTTATCACACAGCTCATAAATTTCCTCTGATTTTGATGAAACGGGGACACTGCAGGAAAGGGCAATGTTACCCCTCAGGGACAAAGAGAAGCAAAAGTGACCTTTGAGGTGTTAAAATTGTAAAAAAACTTCCCCCTTCTCTGAATTATAATGGGCTTCCTTTCCTTACATGGCTTTGAGTTTTCCTCAGCTCAGAATTAATTACTGTATTAAAAACAAAAAACAAAAAACAAAAACAAAAACAAAAAACCAAACAAACAAACAAAAAAGTTCCTCTTAAGGAGCAAGAGAATTCCTTTGGGAATATTTCATCCAACATAAATAGATGGGCTGCAGTAGCTCTGCTTCATCCCCTGAGTAAAAGACAGTGCCATGCAAGATAGGTCTTATGCTCTGGGTTTGTTTTCCCTTCTCGCTATTGGCTCCACAGCTGGCTCTGTAGGCTTCAGACAGAAGGTCTCTGATGAGATTTGTCTCTACTGTTGTTGTTTCTGCTATTTTGTGGAGATGAGATTGATCTTTTGGCAAGATAATTTATCCTTGTGATGGAGATCCTGATTTTCAATTATAGTTAGGCCACTTTGGAGTACTCTGGCAGTGTAATGGGGCTTTAAAATCATCTCAGATCACATTTGTACCAACTTTAAAGCACTTCTGCTCTGACAGAATGGCATTAGATGGTTGTAGAGCATATGGGTGTCAGATTTGTAATGTTTTGTTTAACTAACAGCTATGTAACTATCTTTTGAAAATGACAAGATTGTTAAGGCATCACAGGCAAGGGTACCAGGGTAGCTCTGCCTTGGGTATATCCACTACTCATAACTGAATCATTTGATACAGGTGCAATAGCAGTCAAGAGTGTGTTTGTGAAAAGACTAAATACAAAATTATGTCTCAAATGGCTCTCTGAATATGTATTATAAGGAGAGAAACTCTGATCTGAGAATTTATCAGTAGCTATTATAGAGAATAATTTTGGCTCACTAATTATATGAATATAGCAACAAAAGTGAGGAAATGCATCAGATTCTACAGTTTGGAAGCCATGCTCAGTCTGGCTTCATAGAAAAATGCACATACATATCATTTGAGCAAAACAATCAACTGGTTATATCAGCAAAGGGAATAGATATCAGTGAAAAATGGACTGATAAGCTTTTGGGAGAGGTTGTGGGCTGCAGGGAAGTCAAAGCTACAGAACAGCACTTGAATTTGGAAATCCTGGTTTGGCATTTAAAGCTTTTCAAGCTCCACATGAGATCTACGTGGACAGAAAATCCTTTCTAAATGGCAGTCACTGCCCCAACATAGGTAATAAAATTATATATATATAGTTGGATTTTCATTAAAATACCTAATTGTATGTGCATATTTGGAGGTGTCTTATGGGAACTGAGCACCCAAGGTCCCAGTACAGATAGTGGAAAACAAGTGATCCACTCAGCTCAGTGCCATTTGAGATGCCCGTAGGCACCCTGCCTGCATTCTAGTTATCAAGTAAGAAACTTGAATGTTTCCTTTAAGCCCTTTTCATATCTACCAGCTTTCCACAATGTCTCAGGGATTGTATGATGTCTAAAATGTCATGAATGGTACCTGTGGGTAACTGATCAAGTGCAAGATGCCGCTGCCAATACTTTTGTAAACCAGAAACCACTTCACTGAAATAGGGAAATTAGACCATGTGAACTTAGGGCAAGAAACACTGTGGTCATCCTCACAGAGAGCAAAATGCTATTAGGCATCAGAAAAACCACACGTGCGACCTTATAACTGCCCTGCCTAGCAAAGCTTCAAGGGGAGCTTGCATCCTTGTGAAGACAGGTCATTAGCCACAAGGCACAAATCTCCAAGAAAACAAAATTTTGTGGTTGCAGTGCTTGCAGAACTACTTATTCATCAAAAGTTATGTATGAATTTCATTGCCTTTAAAATCTACTGCAACTTTCTCATCTGGCTCTGTACAGGATTTGCTGTTGGCTATTCATGTTCATGCATCCTGATTCCCAGAAAAAGCAGCAGTCTCTGGACATGAGAACACATCACCATCTGACCTTGGACATTATCCATGTACTTCATGTACCTCACTGCAGACATGTCCTGAACAAAGAACCAACTTATGAACATTGAAAAGATTCTACGAAAAATGTTAACTATTAACAGACATATTTGATCCACGCCAAGGTTTTATATCATGGATAAGCAGCATATGAGGCACTTGTCTTTTTATTAGCATGTGAATATGTTAATATTATACAAGTGACATTTAGGGAAATGAATAGCCCATTATTCCATAGGGCTCTCATTAAAGACAACCTCTCCTGAGGTTGCTTGATGGCAAAGTTCCTAAGTGGATTAGTAGGAAGCATGGACGAAACGAATGAACTCTGCAGTGGCTGCTCTTTCTAATGACTGCAGGTAATTAAAAAGTCTAGAGGTATCTGGAGAATACTAGGTCAAATAGTATTTTAAAAACATCTAACTATGGATTTAATTGAGCTTTAGAATTCACTTAGCCAGACCTTGCATTAACAAGTAGTTTTTATGTGATGGAGGAATTAGAAGTTAAATATTGGCTCAATAAGTCTTCTTATTTGCAGTGTTGGCCATTATTAAATAGTAATGTTTATGTAAATTATAGTGCTGAAACCTTTACAGCATCAGGAAATGTTACCCTGAAACTCATTAACTTTCAGCCACCACATTCATGAAAAAAGTACAAGACAAAATAGGTGCTGAAGGCATTGCTACAAGCTGAGTAGAAATCCAGGCACTAAGAGGACATTGTCAGGTTCTGGAAGGCATCACTACTCATTGCCTTCCCCTGGGAACTCAGTGAAAAGAAAGGGGAGAGCCAGCATTCCAAAACTCTCCAAATAGCAGAAGGTTTTATTTTTATCCTGGCTCTTAGTAGAACTGCATTCTCACTATGTAAATGTTTAAAGTGCGTATCTCAGCTGGACAGGTTAGGATGTGGTTTCTTGGGTGGGATTTAGTTCATTTAACTGCTATGTTCCCATATCTTAGTAGTGTAGTGAAGCATCTCTTTCTGAGGAAGTTCCAAAGTTCCTAAGTTCCCTAGTCAAAAGGAGAAGGATAAATGGCTTTAAAGCCACCAGAAAAGCTCATGTACACCTCACTCATGAACTCAAACTTGGATGAGTAAGAACTTCCCCTGAAGATTTTCACAATCCCCTGATACTTTCCATTGACAACAAAGTGAGCTTAAGCATTTCAGAAGGACTCATCTTCACAGTCTTAAAATATGACTCTGTTAGATGCATAATCTGGCTGACCAGCATCCAACCATGCACTTCAATAAATAAATTACTGCATCTTTGTGAGGACAAAAAGTTGCCATGTACAGATTCTAACCACAAAGATAAAGGGAGAAATTTGGACAAAACATTTCTTTGGTGACTTATTTCATGACAACATTAAATGTTCTGCATTTCACATTCTAATAGCCCAGAGAAGGCTGGAATTCTATCAACTTCTTCAAAGTTCCCCAAGCTGTGGTACACCTGCATGGAACACAAAGCAGAAATGACATAGTGAAGCCAAGCAGATAGCCTGGATACAGCAACTGCATTGGCAGACATTTTTGCAGAGTGGAAGAACCAAGAAATATTTGCTTACTCCACCACCTAATGACTCTGAGCAGGTACAGGAGATCATATCAAGAACCACCAAAGCAGTGATTATAATAATAATATGGAATTTTCCATACTTTTCTGCATTCTCAGACAGAAAAGCTATTAAATCCACAACAGCCATGCTGTCTCATAGACAGCCTAGTAGCAGCAGGAATGATACTGAGCTCTGGAGGCCTAATCTCAGCATGAGTCAAGCTATGTCTCCTTGATGTGCCCTTTCCAGGCCAGAACCTGAGTCAACCATACCTATCCAGTGTGCTCTCCGGACCTTCAGTCTGTGTCTCTGACTCCAAGGCAAGTCAGTATTTATCTGGCTGCAACTGCATTTGGGGGAAAGAAAAGGGGGAAAAAAAAAAAAAGGGGGCAAAAAAAAAAGGTGGCTTTGTAATTACCTTTGTTATTCTCACCATCTAAAGACTCCATGTATTTTTTTCTGCTTTGCTCTACTGTCATCTTTTTTTCAAATCTTCTGTAAAGGTCTGTCTTCCCATTTCTCTATTTAATGCTCTATTGGTATATTTTATCATTGCAAAACACTTTGAGACGCATTTCGCATGAAAGCCACCGTCCTGAGGAAGGGCCAGCTCACACTGTGCTTGTTTGCACAGAAAGCCAGAAGGAGGAAGAGCAATAAAAGAGCAACTTAATTACTTCAGAACTGCAGCACTTTCCACTTCCATGGCCTCTGCATGAGGTCCTGACGCAGCCACCAGAGTTGACTGAAAGGGCTGATCTTGCTGACAACTCCTCTGGTGCAGCTTTACACAATGTCACTGAGCAGCTCACAGCAAATGAACAAATCACAGAGTGGTGGGACATCAGTGATGTAGCCCAAGCTAAAACACTTAGAGAAATACCAGTGACCTCCAAGATGCACAAAAGCCTTTCTGCCTTGTTCTTTACTGAACAAACCATACCCTTCTAGCAGTGTTGTTCACTTCCCCTTGAGAGTTGCTTTATTCAGGAAAAGAGTGAAAAATCCGAGCATAGCTGCAAAAATTAATTCCCACTCATTGCCTAAGGACTGGTATTTTTTGTAGCTGTACAAGATAGGATGATGTGACCTAACCTATCTTGTGTAGATTGAGATTGTGATACATACTGGATAGATCTGGATCTGATTCCTGAGTTTCTTCTAGAGTCATGGATTAGTAGTGACTATGGCTGATGGCGTGGGATAAACACATTAATCAATAGGAAGCACTTAGGAATTTCCTCATTCCTTAGTGGATTAGGTTTTGAACTAAAATCCACTAAAGTGATAAATGTCACAAATCATTTTCTTTAGAAAGCAGCAACATGCCTGGTTTAGCAGTCACTTCAGCTCTGTTGCGTTTGCCTTTCCTTGTCTTCGTCCTGGTTAACCTTGGGGAAATTCTTGCTGTATGTCCCAGCTTGCAATTCCACTGCTATAATTGAAGCATTTCTCTTGGCTTCTTTCTTTTTTCAAGACTCAAACATTTTGCTTTACCACTTTTGTTTCTCTCATCACCTTGGAGTTTTGTACCTGGGCCCCTATCTATATGCAAAATCAATGTTGAGAACTTTAATGCACCATCTGTCTCTGTTTATATCCAGCGACATCTCAGACACAGGTTTAGTACCAAAGAGTCCTCTAGTGTGAGAACACAAATAAGAAAGGATATGGCAAATTCTCCATATTTTTTTAATGGTTTCAGCTTGATTTTTCCCAATAAATCATTGCCAATAGTACAGTAGGTGTCTACAATATTTGTCCCCCTACAGTTTAAACAGGCTTTGTGTGTTATTTCCACAAAATCTCATGTAGTCATCAAGTTCACTGTCAAATGTGCCCTTTCCTGCAGTGGCTGCAAGTTGAAGTGAGCCAGTGGTCTGCTTCCAGGTTAGAGATATCATAGCACTAACTCATAGGCTATTCTTTTTGTGTTCATATACCATACACGACTTTCCAGCCTGAAAAGCCAACCTAAATAAACAAAACACCCCAAGTCCACAAAAGCATTGGCTTCCCTTTTCATAGGTGAAATACAGAAAGGGCATTTTTTGCCACTTGAAAGCCAAGCTCATCTCTTTTGTACGCCACTGCACTCACCAGTTCCTATCAAGCAGAAATATGGTTCATTCTTGGGAATGATTTTGCCTTTAAGGTTTGTCTTTTATCTACTTATTAATATGTCTTGTTTTTCCAAAACTGACTGTTTCATGACAAGTTACTATTCTACTGAAAATGTGTAGACTGTATCAACACAAGCACAATTCACAGAAGTGCCTCTGCAGCACATTATGAACTGTGCAGCTCCCTAAGAGCAATTTAAAATGAAGAACAGCCTTTCCCAACATCCTTTCAGAACTGCACATGGACATTAGCCAGACACAAGACTGAGCTGCAGAGGGTGCATTAGACTCTCCATCTGCTCTTCATAGTGATCATCACTGATTTCTAACCCACAGTAAAGTCATTTGGCCAAAAAAATCATAGTGGATGAGACAAGTGTACCAGAAGCCATCTGAGCCTTTCCTTCCACAGTGTCCACAGAAGGAGACATGTCTGGTCCACCCAGCATTTTCTCAATATTTGATTCTAGAGTATCTGATATCTGTAGATAAGTCACTCACCAAATGAACTAGGGAAGCTGGATTTTAGTGTCATTTACACTACGTTATAGTCATTATCTCAGCTGGTCTTGGCACAACTATTAATTCACTTCCACGTACATGATGTCACAGCATCCCTGAGGCACTCAGCAGCCATCCTGAAAACTTGGAAGACTTTTCAAAAGACGCCTGCAAGTTTCCACGTCCCAGGGAACTGCTTTTCAAACCCACTCCTTCACTGTGCCCAGCTCCCAGTATTTGTGCCAGCACCTGACTCTCTGCAGACGGTTTGCCCCGAAGGAGCCGGCGCTTCCCACGGGCTGCTCTGCCCTGTGGGATACGGATTTCACACGATCCCTTCAGAAAAGCATCACCCCCGGGGGGTTATTTCAGGGGTGTGGGCGGTGAGACAGCCGTGGCACGGTTAAGAGCCAGGTGTCGGGGGCGGCTTTGCACGGTGCCCGGTGGCTTCCATCCCCCGGTGCCAGTGAGGCGGCGGGTTCGCCCCACGCCCCGGGCTCGCACTCACACCACAGACCACTCCATCCGGGGCGATGTGGCATGCACTGCCCTCACCCTCGGCGTCCCTGCAGCGCAGAAAGGCGCCCGGCCGGGGGGCGGCGGGGACGGGCGAGGGGCGGGCCGGGGGCGGTGCTGCCTCCGCGGCCGCCGGGACGGCAGCGGGAGCGGGGAGCGGAGCCGGAGTGCGAGCCGGGCAGGAGAAGCCGCAGTAGGAGCCGGGCGTGGTAATCGCAGAGCGGAGCTGCCCCGGTCCCGGCCCTAGCGGGGCAGGACGGTGCCGCGCTGCCGGCTGCGCCCGAGCCGGAGCATCCCGGCGGCGGCAGCCGTACCCCTTTTCCAGAGGACGTGGGCACAACGGGTTTGGGGTGTTTTTTTCTCCCCCTTGCCTAGCCCGCGTTGTTGGTGCCCTCGGCGGGCACAGCTGCCCGGTGGCCGGGCGGTGTTGCTCGCAGCTCCCGCAGCGCCGACGCCGCTGTCCGGCTGCATCCCCGGAGGGTCCCCGGAGGGTCTGGGGAGCCGCGGTGCGCTCAGGAGCAGCGCCCGCCGTGCCTCGCCGGTGCTGCTGCTCCGAGAGAGCCTTCTCCGCGGTGTGCTCGTCCTGTGCCGTAACCAAGGGCGTTTGGTTTTCACGAGCGCTTAACCGAGGTACGTGTTAGGCCTGGGTTTGGTCGTTCGCAAACAGGTTTTGGAAAGAACCCTAAGTGACTTAGTGCGTTGTCAGAGTGCTTGAATTGAACGAACGCTTCGTCTCGGTTTGGAGGAATCGCTTTTGTTGGAGGCAGAAAGAGGAACGCTGTGGGAGAGCGCGGGGACAGCATCGGGGCTGCGCTGGTTCTCGAGGGAGGGATGCGGAGAGAAGGGAGGCACAGGCTGGTTTCCATTGGTGAAAGATGCTGCAGACCGGGGGTGTGATAGTGCAGACCACTGGGTCATCACTGTGCAAGCACATTCTTGGCTCTGTGGGCATAAGCATAGATTGCCACTCCATGTGCTCTTTCACACTGTTTGCGGGAAGATGTCGGGAAAAGAATTACTCCCTCTGCAAATAAATTGTAACATGCCTGTCAAACGTACTGGGAGAAGAGCTATGCTTAGACAGCACAACGTGGAAAACAGGATGGGTGCACAAAAATGTGCCTTTTCCAAACAGTTTATGTCTAGCTAAAAGCTGCAGGCTATTACAACATCATCTCGGTGGAGGTAATAAAGTTTGGCAAAGAAGCAAGTGGAGCAAACTCTTCTGGCCCTTGCAAATGCTAAACAGTTACAGGAAGATGGTGAAAATAGTGATAAAGAGCATTTGCCATGTTGATTAACAGTTGTATAAGCAAAGAAAATTAGGAATGCATACTATTATTAAATTTAATTCTTAGTTAATAATAGTAGAATCAGAGAAAGATGAAAAGGAGATAAAATCTGAACCATATAGGATATAGATAGTGCTGGCAGTTTTATTCAGGTAAGGGATCATCTGGAGAGTCGATGTCTTCTGCATTGTGATTTTGCCTTTTACAGTCATTTTGAACCCACTATGACTTTCTGTGCCTAAGCAGACTGAAACAAAAGGCATCCTGAAACCACCAGCCTTCCTCTCTCTAACGCCTAGAAGGTCCATTTCTCTTTAGGGATGGTTGCTTGTTGTAGCTGTGTGCTGTCTGCCTTTTCCTCAGACTGGATCATCCTGTCACCCTAAGTGAGGGAAGAAAAGGCAGGCATGTCATCCCTGTCTCCCTCATGTTTCCCCAGCTTTCCTCTGCTCTGGTGCACAGGCTTGCCTGCTTGTTGACTTCTACTTGCTATATCCAGTATGTGTACTTTGCTGTCAACAGGATAAATGCTGTAGGTCCTTGAACTGGTGGGAAAGGGCTACTGGGCTATTTCAGAATTGAAGTCTAATCTAGTACTATCACCATGTAGATGACTGTATGTGTATGAATATATTTGTCTTAGGAAGTTATTGCTGTTTGCATTTTGTTAACCTTTTCGTATGTGAAAGGCTGAACGGGGATAGGTCATGTCTGCCAAGTGTCTTCGTTCATAATCAGGTCTTATTGGTGCAGTGCAAATTTTGAGTTTTATTCTGTAAATTTCCCATCAGAGTCAGAAAGCAACACAGTTTTTCCTCCTGGCACTCCATCTACGCAGAAGCAGAAGAGGAATTACTGAAAAATGTGATGTTTCTAACAGGTTCGAGACTTGGAATTTAAGTACTAAAAAGTCAATATATTTTCACCTCTACCTCCTGCACTCTTTTGCAAGCAGTCCTCCCCGGTGTCTTCATGACTGTGGTTGCCTCCTTTTCCTGGCTTGCACAGAGGAAATCCTGTTACGACATAGTCAGATCCATGGCGCTGCTGCAAAACCCACCTCTTAGCCTGCCACTTCGTGTGCATCTCCACTCTTCGCCAGTCCTTCTGGTGCTCCCTCTTCTCCCCTGCATCAGACATGTCAGTTGCAGGCTTCACTTTGAAGTGACAATCTCCCCATAACTTGATGAACCACCTCTCCCGCTTTACCAAGACATAGCCCCTGGGCTTTGATCAGCCTGTGCTCGCAGCATCTTTCTCCCTCAGACTACCATCTTTGTGTTTCCCTGAGCTTCACCTTGCACTTACTTGTAGTTTCATATAGGCACTTTGTCCATAATTTCTTTAATTTCCTTGAAATGTCCCAGTAACTTTGCTTTTGCTGTGATGCATTCAGCAACTGTCTGGTGAGATGCTGAGACAAGCCCTCGTGCTGCCACCATCCTTGTCAGCAGAATTACTCTGTCTCTGGATTTGAGCACAACAGTGTCCTCCAAAGCTAGGACATCTGAGAGGCACTTGTCGAACAGATCACTCTATCTCGCACCAGCAGAAGCTCTCCTTCGATAGTCCGTGTTATCCTCACTTGCTCTTTTTTGGCATTTTAGGTGCAACCCTGCCCCCTTATGCTTACAGAGCTCAGCGTGGTTCACTCCGACTCCCTTTGCAATAACAGTATTGTATCTTTGCCTAAGTTATTGCAGACTGTTTTGCAAACAGGGACTGTATGTAAATATTAGGCACACAAACACAGATAGGATAATGCCGTGGTCTCTGTCAATGGAGGGCATGCATGCAACCTGCACTGATAAAATAAGGAATGGCACGAGGATAGAGATCTTCTCTGTTATATCAGTGAGGGAAAACAGAGAATCAAAGGAGAAGGCTGTTTTCTTACTTTTCTTGGTAAAGCATGCTGAGCCACCTGAGTTGGGAAGCAGAGTTATAGTGACTGGAGTTACTGTGATGGCACATCTGTGCCTAAAATTACCTTGACATTTAAGTTCACAGTACGTAGTTGGTAGTGAATCTGCTTTTTTTTGAGAGAAAAAAAAAATCTGAAATAAAATGATGCATTAAGAGAGATTCCTTTTGAACCAAGTGTACAAAATTCTGCCCTAGCTTTATATTATGTCAGGCTTTCTAAGTTAGAGTGAAATCTGCTTGACATTTTTGGTTTTGATATGGACTGTATCTTTTGTTTTTATTAAATATATTGGAGCCAGTATGTCAGCTGAATTTTACAATAGGAAAGTGTTTGCTTATTAGTCCAGACTCCACTTACCGGGGCACAGCTTCATTAGTTAAGGATTAATAATCCCATTGACTAGCAAAGTTAAAGGCCACTTATTGTTCAGCAGAGCCCTTTCTGAAGTGTGCACAGAGTTCTCCCAAGATTGAAGTGGATGTGCCCACATGGAATATGAGAGATGCAGGCTCTCAGGTACACTTGTGTGTGCAGCTGCCTCATCTGGTATAGGGCAGATTCCAGATTTAGTCACATTTTGTCCTAAAACTGTACTCGTTGTACATGATGGGGACTATGCCTGGTATCTCTGAGGGGTTTTTCCCCCTTTACTTTGGAGTGATGCTCAGCCCAAGGGTCTGAGCTGTGCAAGTTCTTAGTTTCACATGTGAATGTGATGGAAAATGAAAGCAAGCTCTAATAACAAGGTCTGCTTGCCCTGAGGCTTGATGTTTTATCTGGTAGATTTTGCTCTGAGTAAAGGATGTGGAGGAGCTGAAGCACTGCCCCATGAGAGGTCTGTGTAGCTTCAGGAAGGGCGAACACAGTGCACAGCCCTCCACTGCATAGGCTATTTGGCCCCAATTGTGGAAGCCAGCACTGGTCTGCTTGTGTCAAACACAAGAGGCGGTTATCAGGAGCCCATGTTAAGAGTCAGGCATGAGGTAGCAAAGCTTAATTAGCTTTTGTTTGTTCTGAGATTAATTCCATCACCACTCCACTCTCCTACCCCCACCCCGCAACACAGGCTGGGTGGCACCTTTTCCTGAGAGGCTTATCAGTGACAGTGGGATGCTCCACACAGCCACTTGCAGCCTTGGCAAGGAGGGGCAGCAAGGAATGGGGTGACTAAACCATGAAAGGAAACAACAAGGCAGAAGCAGTTGAAATATTTTCATACACTTGTTCCACTGAGGAAAATGGGTTTTAATGGAAGTTTCATTTCTCACTATGCAGCCATTCCACACTTCACTGAATCTTCGGTTCAAACAAAACTTCCAAATCTGGGGTTGCAAGAATTCAAGCAAGAAGTCATTACACAAAATGCAGAAATTAAGGATTCCTGATACCTGCTGATTTCTTCCTCTTCCCTATCTAGCCTTGCTCTGACCTCCTTTCCAGCTGGGCACCTGGGGTCTGTTACTTTGACAGTGACAACTTAGTGGCTGAATTTGACTTCAGAAGTCCATTACCAAGATATAAAGCTATTAGGGGCAACCAAGTGTCTGTGTTTCCCGTCATGTCTCCTGTGCCTGATCATCCACTGTTTTTAAACTTTAGAAACGCAAATGTTTTTGAGGTTTCTTCAGCTGAATTTGGGTGAGAGTGGCAATAATAAAAATTATTCAAAGTGGCAGTAAAGGGAATAAAACTGGAACTGGACACCAAGAAATCAAATATGACCCATCACTACAAGTCAACCACTCAGCAAAGAGTGTTGAGTTTTGGATGCTTTTGTTCAGCAATCTATTTTTTCACAAGAAATTTTCAACAAGAGTGGGAAATAAATAGTTTTAGCAAACCAGCATAGGAAGGAGACTAATTTCCCTGGCAACTGTATATCCTTTGGGTGAGATTCAAATTGTCATTCCCATGAGAGGCAGGACCAGGAGGGCCCCATTTCCCTGTCTGAAATCCCAGATGTGCAGCAGTCAGACTCCTTATGCCATTGCCATTCTGAGAGATAGAGGGAACATGTAGGTCCCTGCTCCTTGCATATCTTACTGTCGACAAGAGTGAATACGCTGTCTGGGCCAAATTCTTCTGTGGGCTAGTGCTTCAGCTGAGATGGTGAAATTAGCTGTGAAGGGCATTAGAGTGGTGCAAGAAGGATGAAGGACCTTGAGATACAACAACATATGCTGAGGGGGCCTTCTGTAGATAATCTTCCTGATACTCTGGTCCAGATATTTCTCTGTTCTTCAAGGGCAGTCAAAAGCTCAGAGCTCTCCGTCTCCCTGTGTACACTTGCCATTTGAATAAGAATGCCTGCATTTAAGGAGCCTTGAGGATGCCTTGTGTGTTTCAGTTTATCACTGACTTGTTTATTCAGTTCAAGATTTGGTAGGCTCTGTTCCCTACAACTCCTGAATATTGGGGGATTGTATTGAATGAAGGGCTAAGTGGGCAGAAACAGTGCTCTGTGTTTCTGGAAGTAGAGAGACAAAAAAGAAACAAAATCATTTGTACTTACCTTAGTTGAAGATGCAGCCCCTGTTGCAGAGATCCGTGCCTCTTTCCCCCAGGAGAGATGTTCTGAAAGATGGGAAGGGAAGGGAAGGAAAAGGAAAGGGAGGGAAGAAGAGGGTAGGGGTGGGGTGTCTGCTATGAGTAGACTGAGGGACACAGGATAAAGCTCTTTGTTACGTGAGGCATATTTGCCAGAGAAAAGGTATATGGGGGCTCTTGTCCATCCCAGTATCACCACCTGCTTCAGCCTGCCTGCTTCTGGGCGAGGTGACAAGGGTGCATGCCCTCACATCCAGATGAGCTGGCTCCAACCGGGGGAAGCTGACCTTAGAGTTCACCTGCGTCCTCCCACCTCTCCTTCTGCATAGCGAGATGGTCAGGAAGCTGTCATCAAAACATTTGCATTTGAACAATACTGACTTTTAACAGCTGCACTAGATAATTTTCTTTGTTGAACTTGGAGAAAGGCTTAAAACGTAAGTGATCAGTGATTGAAGGGATGAAAGCAACAGAGCAATGCATTAACATCCATCCCCAGAGACTGCTTCTGTAAAGCAGATGAACCAAATGTGCTGGAAAGGTAGAGCTCTGAGATGTAAAATGACTGGGAAAGTGTTTTCTCTTGCTGAGGGGAGGATCTTTTTTGAAAGTGGCCCTCCTTTTGCTTTAATCTGCATTGTCTGGGACTATTTCATCATATACAAGATACTTAATTAACGTTATTAATAAAAACAGTTCAGGGGCTACACTTTAATTTTAGGTATTGCATGCATGTAGCACACAAAATTCTTCTGACTATCCATGTGCATATACAGCATTCAGTTTGAGGATTTCAGGTATGTGAATTTAAACTGCAGATAGTCTGGAATAGAGAGAATAAATAAATAAATAAATAAATATGTGTAATTCAAAAGACCTGATTCCTGACAGGAGTCTTTAGGGAGTGATGTGACATGGAGTGCAGATACAGTGCTCCATTGCTTCAAAAGGTGCCAAGGAATAGATGTCTGTCTTGGTCCTAGAGCACATTGCAAAACAAGAGGAGAAAATTGTTATCAAAGAGTGGCTGTAAAGGAGAGTTCAAGATCATGGTTTTGATTTTGTACATGCAGTGCTGTAACTAGACAGCAGAAGAATGTCACTGCCAGGAATAAAACACAAACCCGGATTCCAGTTGGTATGGTTGTTTTTTTGAAATTTCTGGCACTGAGAGCTGTCAAAATTCAGTACTTTTCCTCCTTGTTTTTTAGTATTATAGTTATTGCTAGTCTTCAGCTTTGATTTGCTTTTTTGTAGGGGCTTTTCTCAGCATGCAATCCCTTTAGATTTGGGTGTGATAACCAACCGGATCCTGCGCATTGGACATTTGGCTTGTAGCTCCATATCTTCTTCCTGCTTGTAAGTATTTTATTCATTCTTCTTGCTTGTTTTACTGTTATTTTTAAAGACCAGATTCAACTGACAGGTTCTGGGTCTGATCCCAGGTCACACTGTCTTTGATTTACATTAATATAAATGACTCTATAATCTGGAGATCCATGGGAAATGTAAATTATAGAATCATCTGAGCCTATCTGAATTAATCTAAGTATCCTTATGGCTCTGAGAGTTTCCTTTTCCCATCCCCACACAAAACCCCAAACAAATTATAACTTGATTTTAACCTGTAACCAAGCCATCTGGGCACTTGTCTTCTTAGATTTTGAAAGACATAAATTTAAATCATATTAAATCATAATAAAAAAATGAAATTAGATCATAAATTAAAGGGAAAACTTTGCTTGTGGCAGGAAGTAGTTGTTTCTTTTCTTTCTGTGCTCTTATTTTATTGAGTCAGTTGGCGACTGATCCTGTTTCCAGGCAGAGTGGTAAAGGGATTTTCTGCTCCTGGAGGGTCCATGTGTAATGGGAAAAAGAAGCATCCTTCTTACTTGTGGTCTTTTAATTGCCAAAGGCATTTATATAAGAATAAGAAGTATTAAGCATCATATTCTTAGCAAACTCCAAGTGAGCAGTTGTTCTTTGCCTTTCCTACCTACATTCTCAGTGGAATGTTACTCACTTCCTTTTTCTGTCTAAAGCTACTGTCTTAGTTGCATAATATTGAATTGCTATGTTTTGCCAGTCTAGAGTAAATTGTCTTTCAAGGCTGAAGCATTCCTAGTATGTAAAGTTCATTCAGTTCTTCAGTATCAGCATGCAAACATATTTTTACAGGCATTAAATGCTTTGTGTTACAGGTTAAGTGGAAAGACAATACTGGTAATACAGGCCTATATGCTAAAGGAAATAAATGTAGAAAACAAAGGCCGTGAGGGGGAAGATGAAAGAATTAAGCCAGAAGCTCACTGGCCTTCATACATGTATTGTTCTAGTGAAAACTTGCTGCCAGGTTTTGGAAGCAATCACTATGATATCACAACTTGGGAGTGTGACACACCTTTAGGGATGAGGGGGTCTCATCCTGGATTTGGCATCACCATATTGCCTGGGAACCTTCACAATCCTCCTGTTCTTCCTGCCCTGATGCTGAATAAAGGAGAAGTGGTTCCGTTTTCAGGTCATGAGAGGATGATATCATTCTCTGCTCACTCCTGGCTTTAACTTTACAAAAGGGCAAAAGAAACCAGAGAACAAACTTGAGAGTTCTTTAACACAGATAGTCAGCGTTACCTTTAATGAATATCCTCTGCCTCCCCTCTCCTATCCAAAACAAAGACCCTCATAAGGAGCAAGCAATTTTTGCACAGGCCCAGAGTACGATTTTGCAACTCATCTCCCTTTCCTAGCCATCTCCTAGCTGGATTTTCAGTGCCATCTAGGATCTGCTAACCACCAGATCCTCTCCATTATGGGCATGGTCCTAAGTCATCCATAGTGGATGCATTGTTCCACTAGTGTGAGTATGCTTCTTTGACCCTCATCTCCATGTCACCTGGGACATGTGTGTTCTAACATGGGAATTGGACTCACAGGAGGGCAGCGTGTACAAAATAATGCAGCTTGATGGTCAGACGCTCCTTTTGCCAGGATCCAGAGATACCTGAAATGGGCAAGCTTCTCCAGCTGTCCTTCATGGGTCAGTGAGAGACTCCCTGTCCTGCTTCACAGAGCCCTCTGTTCTGAAGATTAAATCTATCCCTTTTGTTGCATTCATCCTCTGCCTTTCTGTATATGCTGGGCTGAAATCAGTCAAAAGGGTTTAAAATTTTTAGGGAAGGAAGACATCTACAATTAACAGCATGTTGAAGTTTAGCTGGATGAGAGATTTCACTGTTCTAACTATGCTAAAGGCAAATTAAGCTCTCATCTGTTAGGAGTTATTTACAGTAAGGGCTTTCTAGAATATCTTCTACCTGTAAAGAAAGAATTCATGGGAGATGGTGACAAAAATATTAGTTTATTTAGCATAAAAATGCTGATTTTCATTGACGTTAATTTGCTTATCTGCTTAAACGTTTTGAAACCTCTGATACAGCTGTAATATTTCTCAACCTGTGGTCACAAAAATACAGGAAGAACTAAGAAAAGTGCTCTTCTGTGGTTGATAAAATCCCAAGAAATTTAATCTATCAGACATATCTTTGCTTCCTGTTCCTCAAGTTTTAGCATTTCAGTGGTTGTGAAAATGCTCCATTAAATAATATTTGACTGAGCCTGGAGAAACAGAGTTGTTGCATCAAGTTATGTGGAGAAATGCAATACAGGTGGCTGGATGGTATAGCATTTATGACATTGGGACTATGAAAAAGCTCAGTTTACTGCATGTCATCCTGGAGAGTGTTGCAATCTCATTTAACATTCACCTTAGTCTGACTGGTAGGTCACTACTGTCTCAGAGATGCTAAAGATTTAATTACATCTGTTACATATAATTTGGCACTGAGGGCATATGCTAATTCTGAGGCCTCTGCTCCTCACCATATTTGCATTTTCTGAAAAAAATAGGGTTTATGACTCACTGTCAAATATGCAAACAGTGGATAGCTCTGGCTTGGGTACCCAGGGATGATACTGCACGGTACCTGGGACTGACTTCTTACACAGTGATACCGTGCTTGATCCCTCACCTACCCACTGTGCCCTGCTTCTGGTGAATGCCACTTTGCCTATCTCCCACTTACCACATGATAAAAGAAAATATGAAAAACTCCAACTGAAGCTCCCTACTGAACCTCCCTACTCCAACTGAAGCTCCCCTACAGGAGCTGCCAGATTGGCTTACCCTTGGAATATTAGTGGTTGTCCTCACCTGTGAAAGGTGATTTATACCAAGTACATGAATGGAGAAACAATGCACAGCTTGAAGAAAGTACTTAAATAGTGGTTCCAGTTGAAAAGCCAGGTTGTAAAAATGACACTGTGTGTCTAGGAGAGCCTTTCCTTGTGTGCCAACCCTCATATTTGGGGACTGAAGTAGCAGAACAAGGTTTTGCTCTCTTGTACATCTAAAACCATCAGAGCATGGAGGTAGAGTCTCTGCCTTCTTGGAACAGTGAGTTGTTTTACTGAAATGTGTCAATCTTCTAAGCAGTTTGTCCATCAAAGAAGAAAGGCTCTGTAACAATGGAAAACTCAGCCAGTGTTGGAAGGGCATTTGGGACTTTTGTCAGCAGGTCTGGATGTGATGACTCAGGAAGCCTCCTCAATCACAGAACCCTGTCCTGGCATTGCAGAGGTGCCTCTGACAAAGTCGTCCACATCCAGCTACACCACAAAATCTGAGTCCCCCCAGCAGGCAGGTCCCAGTTCTCCTGTGCCAGGAGTTTTCAGGAGTGGTTAGTTGCAAAGCCTCCTGTCAAAGAGTCAAGAGTTCCTCTACATCTGCAGTCATACAGGAACAATACTTTCAAGCCATTCTTTGCCTTAAACCAACTCAGCTTTTCAACAATAAAGGAAGGGATGGCAGGAACCACTACAGAAATTGAAGAATTTCACTCCTTAGTTGAATTCCTTGATCAGTTTACAGCTCTCAGAAAGACAGCGGGTTTATTGCAGTTAACCAGTTTTGCCATTATACTTCAAAGTCCATAACAAAATTCCTAACCATTTTTTGGGACTAGGTTTGGGCTAGATATTTTGATATTTCTCTTTTTCATTTTCAGAAATGAAAAAAAAAAACCAAACAAACCAAAAACCAAAAAAAAACCCCCAAAAAACCCCAAAACAAAACAAACAAAAAAACCCCAATAAAAACACAAACAAAAAAAAAAAACAAACAAAAAAAACCCCAAACAAAACCAATCAACCAAAAAAAAACCCCAAAACAATTACCAAATGAAAAGGTGAAGCTGATATCTGACTTTGTGGGTGTTGTTCCTTTGGGTAGATTAGGGTAGGAGAGACAGATTGTGCCACTTCGCACTTTCTCCCAGCAGAGCCAGGAACCTGAGCCGAAGTGATAGCTGTGGTGCACTTGTTGTTGAGACGGGCATACAACAAAATACCCAGGAAAGTCAGGCATAGATTCAATAGTTAGATTCTGTTTATTCCTCACACAGCTCCTTTTTCCTCTAGTTACTAAGTATATGTGCATTAACATTACTGGTGCTTATGACATATAAACATTCATTGGCCACAGTTCTAACCCTCTCTCTCTGTACAGCTTCACTCATCTTGTTATTCCTTATCTCGTAGTTTTCTGAGTTCTCTCAACACCTGCAAGTTATTTACAATTCTCTAGCTTAGGAATGTATCATCACAGGCACACAATTATCTCACCAAGGTCAAATTCTTCTCACACAGCCAAGGGATCTGCAGGCCTGCTGCAGCTCCCTACAGTGCACTGAATAAAACTACTTGTGGCTCCTCCTCTCAAAGGCTGTGAGGTCTGACTTGAAGCATGACAGAAGTTTGTGCCGCCCTAGAACCATGTGGTTGCATGAGGTTCAGAAAGGTGTTTGCACCCCTGCCACACATCGCTGGCTGAGCCATCCCGGCTGCTCTCTGGCAGGGTCACCATCAGGGAGAAAGATGAGATCTGTTTTATTTCTTATGTATTTTATACCTTTCCTATGGAAACTGCTGACTTGTCAGGACAGGATATGTTCACAATCTGTATGATTCTGCCATTTTACTCCAATAGGGTGCAGATGGTTGATAAAAATCCTTTTAGACTGAGTAGGACATTACACTTTAGGTCCATATTTTTAAATTTGTGTTTAAAATAACACAGGATTTTTTTAGTTCTTCCTAAAATACCATCCACTTTAGCTGAAGCTACATTTTATGGTGAGATTCATTTACACATCATGTCACTGCACTGTGTGAGTGAGGTAACTAGATTCTGGGCTGTAGTCATTTGGAATCAGAGTTTATAGTGTCTCTGACCTCACTACACAATGGTCAATTAAAAATAGCCTAGTTGACACTTAAGACCGATAAAAGCTCTGATTAGCAAAGTACTCACATATCTGCTTAACTGAGGTTCTGATTAGTTTTATTTAGGAATATAAATTTTGTCACTAACTTCAGAAAAAGTTCCATGCCAAAGTTCTTCCTTGTACCAGGGCCAAAAGTGTTAATGGTAAAAGTAGATTGTAGTAGATTTAAAATTTGTGAAAAATTTAAAGGCTTTTATCTTCTGCCATGTTAAAGAATTCATGTGAATTAATTCCTTAAGTTACTATAGAGCAATTCAATTAATAATGGGTCTGCATTTCATTATGACGAGTAATTAAGGCTAAACATCTCCTATATCAAAGATTATTTTTTAAAAAGGATAAATTAGGTATAAGATGCTTAACTACTTCCAGAACATGAAATGAACATGTACTGTTCCATTAGTTAATTTTGGATCACTAAATTAAAGGCAGTTCAAAAGGAGTATAATCTCATAAGGATCTCTCTTTGTTCAGTCTGTTGTGAATTATTTCACAAGGTACAATAAATACTGTTTCCTGTGGAGTTGAATACTATTAAGGTTATAAAATTGTTTTGGTTTAGTATATTTTATGCATCAGTATGAGTTACATACCACAAGGGTAACTATTTTTTCTGGTATTTGTAGATGTGGTGTTGTACTCCTGCATGTCTTGTAGGCTATGGGGATGCTTGATTAAGACTACCTAAAGCTCCACTATAGAATAATAAAAGCAATAAATAAACCATAAAACAATACCTGGAATGTAACCTTTGTTCCATAAAAGCATTATAGATGTGTATGTACTAGTAAATTAATCCAGGCCAGGGCATAGGCTCGAGTTGAATTAGCAAGCAGATCTCCTGGCATGGTTTTGGCCACATAGCACCCTCCAAGAAATGCTTGGGCATATTTGGTGTTAGGATTGGCCACCATTCATTCCCAAAGGGAGCTGTGATTTGGTCATCCTGTCAGTGGAGATAAAAGGGAGTTTAGCTATCTTGATACAGCATGCCACACAAGTTGTTCTGCAGACCAGAGAATCGCCTTGAACTGTTTCATGTAGTAGTACAGGTGGAGTTCTGAGTTCTAGAGCATGAAATAGGGGGTTAAAATATACAATTAAATTCTATGGACCACTTAAGGTGGTACTTGTTTATTCAGGCACTTCAGATTTTTTTGTGGCATATAGCATAACCTACAGTACCAACGAACACTACCTTATACTTCTTAAGCATCCTTAGTTCAGGTTGGGGCTTTTGTCATCACACCTAATGTCAAGAAGTGTCAGCCTCCTGAAGAAAGAGGTACTTGAAGAACGTTAGAAAATATTGCATATTTAAAGGAAAAATTTTAAGGCAGGCCATTGATGAGAACACTACTGGGTCACTCCCATGGAACACCAGATAGATACTTGAGTGATTGTGTGACACAAAGGAGAGTCTCCAGACTATCATATCATCACTTGAAGGGTCTGATTCTGTCTCTCTTGACTGATGCAGATGGTGTTTGTGCTCTCTATCACTATGAAAATCAGTGGACTTTTCCTCAAAGTTCCTAACTGTGAGTTAGAGATAATTGTATTGAACTTGGACCACAGGACATGACTGAAAGCATGGTCAGGTTGAGAGGAACCACACCGGGAAGGTAGTCCTATATGGATATTGTTTTCTTTGTGGGAGGAACATGAAGCAAAAGCAAGGCCCAAAAAGAGTTAACTGTCTTGTTAGAGTTACAGCCTGGCTGTGGAATGCAGTGGGCAGTTCGTTCTGTTCTGTTTGCTAGACCAAAAACCTTGAATAGAAGATGGGAGTACTATACCTTAGGATCTGGTAGTCATAAATATAGATAAGATAGGCATCTGAGAAGGCCATGAGCCAAGGAGTTTATACAACTCAGCAAGTGAGTTAGCTAACAGGGAAAAGTTGAAGGTTCAGCATAAGGAAAATGAGAAGAAGACCCCTGGAGTGAGACTGAAGGCCAGAATGACCACCTAAAAACTGTGCCAAGGGAAGATTCTGGAAGGCTCTGCCCCAAGCCCCACCTGAACCCCACCTCCTATGAATATTAAATTATAAAACTGTATGAATATGTATGTTAAGATGATGTGATCTTGAATGTCAACTGGATAAATTACCTTGATCCTTACTGAAAACTTAGAAGCGAGTTTGTGCAGTGTGAACCAACTTGTTTCCCAGTGCTATGAATAAATACCTTGCTGCTTAAAGACCAGATTGTCTCTATGCAGTTAATTGACTTCATGCTTTTTGGCATCAAACGCTTCCCTTGTGGTGCCTGCGTATCTACAGTGAGAGGCTGACCATGAAATGGATGGATAACAAGATTACATGTGGATGACTATATGCAGAAAATTATCTTAATTTCCTACCTGTGTGCACGTTGCATTATCTGTTTTGTACCAAAACAAAGCCAGGGGGTTATGGCATGTAAGTCAGCTACATCATGTCAATTTTTTACAAGCAATTCCCCGTCATCAAGCCTTCTCTTATTCTTCCAGCCTTGCACCAGGGGCCTGACTATGTTTAAAGGAAAGTGTAGGAGTCCGAAAATAGCTTAGCTTCAAGAAAGCTGACTGGAAAGTCAAAGAAGCTTTGGGAAAGAGTACTAGGAGTATACCAAGCCAGATAAAACTCAACCAAGTCTGCTGACATCTGCTGCCTCAGTATCTCCAAGCTGCCTGCAGGTGACAAGATTTGTGGGCTTCTGTGTACTCCCTAGGCCAGATGGACTTCCATGTATAAAGTGCCTTTGTATCCCTCCATAGCAACTATAATGTAATCTCCTAGTTGTAATGTCTCCTCCCATATTTAGCATAAAACCAGTCCCTGAGATGAATATTTACTTGTTGAACCTATATATTGTATCTTGTAACTTCAATAAAAGTTCCTGTTTGCCCCCCCACAAACGGGGACCATGCCCGACCACTACAGGAATCATAGCATTTCCTGATCTGCTTATCCTGTGCTACTCTGACCTTTTCCAGCACTCAAGCTTCCAGGTTCCAGCTAACAGCTGGAGGCAAAGTTTTTTCAAAGGTGTGATCTCCATTAGTGTTTGCTGCCCTTAAATAGTCCCCTCATGCTTGCTGAGCTGACAGGGCTGCCTGTTCCCTTGAGGTTTTTTGATTGTAGGTGTCAGAAGCTGCATCACATCAATGAAACGTGCCTGCTGCTGAGATCTGCCATGGCTGAATTACAGAAAGATGCATTTTGGTGTTTGAAACCATTCAAATAATTTTAAAAATACATAGTAAGAAAGCAGATCTGGCAGATTTTCTCATTCTGGGTACCTCTGGCAAGACCCAATGGAATGCATGGATATAATAAATTCATCATCCATCATGTTATTGAGTGGCCTTGCTCATCTGCATTGAGAAGCTGAAGTTTTGAGAGGGGGTTTCATTCCTTGACTAGGTTTTTTGTACAAGATAAATTTGTATTCCAATATCTCTGTCCCATATAAAGTACATTTTTGATTGTACCTTGCTGTTAAACAACTCTTAGTGGAGAAGAGTCAATTTTAATTCATTAGGATACAGTCGGATTTCTCCTAATCCCTGCATTTTGAAAAATTGACATATAAAGATAGTTTCCAGCCAGTTCTTTAAAAATTGCATCTTTGTGCTAAAGAATAATAACTTGTAACTCTCTTAAGAGCTAAATTTTATCCGGTGCACATTATCTGCTAGTAAATTAATCTTGCCTTTTTTTTTTCTTTTTCCTTGCAGTGCCAAAGGATATAATCTTACATTGTGCTGGTTTGATCAGTGAAGGATAAATTTGTCATCTCACCATTGTGATGGAAAAATGCTCGCTTAAAATAAACCCTTTCTATGCTACTAAAACTGCCTTTGAACACAAGATCTGTTGTGTTTTTTAAAACACAAACCAAATAATGTCAGAACCCGACCCTTCATCTGGATTTGTA
This sequence comes from Formicarius rufipectus, assembly GCA_013399695.1. Classification (NCBI taxonomy): domain Eukaryota; kingdom Metazoa; phylum Chordata; class Aves; order Passeriformes; family Formicariidae; genus Formicarius; species Formicarius rufipectus. The sequence goes on from VXAU01002865.1 coordinate 187,972, forward strand.
GGAAACATGGAAAATGGGACTTTTCTGGAGCTGTATCCCACATCCCTTTCAACGTCAGTGGATTCATCACCTGGCCGTTTATCCAATGTCTATGTCTATGTTTCTATATTCCTTAGTCTCTTAGCTTTTCTCCTTTTGCTATTGATTATTGCACTTCAGAGGCTGAAAAACATAATTTCTTCCAGTTCCTCCTACCCAGAATACAATAGTGATGCTGGAAGTTCATTCACTAACTTAGAGGTTTGCAGCATTTCTTCCCAGCGCTCTGCTCTCTCAAACCTTTCTTCATGAAACTAGACGAAAGGAAGTACATGGGGAATAGAAGAGCTTTGTCTAGTTTCTTGGGAAGGTAGTGCATGCAAATTTGCCTTAGAAGACTATTACGAAAAGGAGGTTTTTAAAGTTTCCTTATTTTTTTCCCCTTTCCTTTTTTAGTCTTCATTTCCTCTTTAAATAATTTTCATTTTGGACAATGAGTAATGACACTTGATCATCATTTCTTGCCTGTAATAGTGATGCTGCCTCTTTTTCACACATGCACAGAGTTCATTAAGAGTATTCCTGTCAAACTGTTTTAACTGGATGTGTCAGTTTTTTCTGCTCTAGTTGTCACTCCTTCCTAGGTTTTGTGTGAGTAATATGCTGACTAATTTTCTTTCTCCTTTTTTAATTATATAAGGACCTCTGAATGAAATCCCTATTGCAAAAGTATTAAAAAAGTCTCTCACATTATAAATATTAGGACAATTTAAAGTCGTTTGTATTGTTTCTTTCTTTTTTTTTTTTAATTTTCACATCGTTTTCAGTATTTATTTTTATAAAACGCAACTAAAACGCATTTCTTGAAGACTGTTGCTTTAGTTTATTTGTACTCCTGACTCGTTCTGTATAAAGTCTGTATTTCGGTTTTTGAGTCTCTTTGGTTTACTTAGTAAAGCGACTACAATAATGATGCTCATGAATGTGTGGAGGTATTTTTGGACCCTGTTGCATCTCATTTGCCTAATGACTTGTTCCTCCAGGGGGCAGCTTTTGCTGCTGAATCATAAATACCACACAACTCCATTGTATTCTTTGCTGATACTGTAGCTTATTCTTACTGGATATTAGGACTAACCAGTGGTTTCTTTGAAAAGTCCTGCATTCAACAAATATAGGTAGTGAGTGAATAGCTCCTATACTATCCTTTAGGCAGAAGATGCTTGTACTCCCATGAGCAGGACAAGCAGGACAGAAATTGCTTGCACTGGTGAGACTTTCTGGGCCAGGTTTTGTCTTGTGATTTCACCAATGCACACTAGGGTGGAGTGGGGTAATGTGTCTGTGAAATGTAGGCTTGTGCTCTGACTCCCAAAGCTGTACCTACAGAGGGTCAGAAGGGATGGCCAAGAAAATAGCAGTGGCTCTGCCCCTTTTCTCCATCAGCATAAGGAAACGCCAGAGATGAGGGGGAGATCAGTGGTTATGGTCAGCTGGGCTTCAAATCAAGCCAAACATTCAAAGCAGTGATTCAAAATGCCGAGTGTGACCTGCTAGGACTGCAGTGCAATGCCTGAGCACAGCACAGTCCTGCCACACCTCCAGGAGCCAAGTCACTGGAGAGACCTGAGGAAGGGTACGGCAGTGGTGCTGCCACTTCTGTTGCTGACATAACCGCAGGCACATCTCCAGGCTATGGCTTGGTCTTGGCAGGAGCACAGGGCAGGCTGCCCTGCCCTTGCACGGCAAGGCTGCTGCCCAAGAGGCTGAGGGTCTGGGGAGCTGCTGGAGACCTCCCGACCAGATTTTGACCTCCAGCTGAGCTGTCAATGTGTTCATCAACAGGACAGACTCTGCCATTAACTACACAGGCTTTAAAAGATAAATCTGGAGAGCCTGGTGTAAATATAATCATTAGAAATGCAGCAGCTCAGTGCCACCCAACACAGATGATGCTGGAGTTAGTGTTTTCAATTTTTAGAAGTGACCATAGAGTATGGCAAGTGGTAATGACTTACAGTGGTGTTTAGCTCCTTACAAAGGTCAGAGAACTTGCTGACTAATAAAGAATTTAAGCCTGCAGGTTCCCTGAGCCAAAATGGCTTGAGGACTATATTTATTGCTTGGAATATTTTATTCATCTAGGCAAAAATTTCTTGTATGTCACTTTTCACTATAATTGATGATAGGCTTTGAGAAAAGAGGTAATTATTTAAAAGGAATCAGGAAACATCATTTCCTTTCTGAAAGCTCTTCCCAAACCTGTAACAGAATGTATTTGTGTGTTGACTGGCAGATAAAAATAAATGAACTGTAAATCAAGACAGAGCAGCTGTTCAACTATCTTCTCTTGCTGACAAAGTTGTAAATTTGTTACTTTCTTTACTGCATATGCAGGAATTTAATCAAAACCAGAGATGATAACAGAGGTTGAGATGGGTATTTGTTCCCACAAAATATTTATGCTTGCAGATATAGAGACACAATATTAAAACAGACTGTTGAAACTCCGTTGGCTTTGTTCAATGCGCTGTTGTCAAACTTCACAAGAGCAAAAAAGTATTTTTCAGACTGCAAAAAGTAGCAAAGATAACCGAAACCACACATTTGATTTTGCTTTATAGCTTACTAGATGCTACTAATTTTTTCCCACTCTGCAGTGACATATGGGATTGTATAGTCGTCATGATTTCAGCTGAGTTGCACCTGTTCTCTTCAGGACAGATTTGAGTAGAAACAAGTAGGATCTAACAAAATAGCATCAGGAGAAGCCACAGGCAAAAAGCACCATGGCATTTTTAAGGATTGCTAGTTCTTCAAGAAAAAAAAAAAAGGAGGAAGGAAAAAAAGAAATCAACCTATGAACCTGTGCCTGAGTTAACTTGAGAACACTGGAACAGGATTCCTAGAGAGATGGTCAATGCCCCAAGCCTGTCAGTGTTTATGAGTTTTGGACAATGCCCTTAACGTGCTCTAACTTCTGGTCAACCCTGGAGTGGTCAGGCAGTTGGACTAGATGGTCACTGTAGGTCCCTTCCAACTGAAAATATTCTAGTCTAGTCTGGTCTAGTCTACTAGAGTTGCAGGGATTTTTTTTTTCCTGGGTGCAGTCCTGGGTTCACCAGTAGAAGAGAATGTGGACATACTGCAGTGAACCCAGCACAGGACTACCAAGCTGATTAAAGAATGGAGCATCTCTCATACGAGGAGAGGTTGAGAGAGCTGGGACTGTTTAGTCTAGAGAACACTCAGAAGGATCTCATCAATGTGTATAAATACCTAATGAGAGGGAGGAAGAAGAGGGAGCCACAGTCTTCTCAGTGATGCCCAGTGACAGGACAAGAGACCATGGGTACAAACTGAAACACAGGAAATTCCACCTGAGGGGCTGTAGAAGCTCCTATATCTAAGACTCAAATGCACTGCTGGTCACCTTAGCCCTCCTGTCAAATTTACCCATTATATTCATCTGTCCTCAACATTGCCAAATTATTCCCATCCTAAAACTCATATTTTGCACTTAGCAACTCTTCATCAAAATAATAAACACAGTTTATTATTTTCTGTGTTCAGCCATTCTCTCTCTGACAGGTCACCTGAAAGGTTTGTGATCTGAAAGTCTTGTCTGGGTTTCCTATAAATATCTTTTAACCTGGGAACAATTCTCATTCCCCTTCCATGCAGTTTGTTTTCACTGTCTAACCCTGTGGCACTCTGACAAAGCCAAATCCCCATGGAGCATCATGCTCTGCTGTACTTGAGCTTTTTCCTTCAGAGTCTTTTTTTGTTTTTGTGAGAGCACTGGGAAAGACATCTGCGTGGGAAGGTCATTTATGAGGTCCATATACCTCCCATTCTTGACAGGGCTGTTTTTGCTGCATCTGTTATGCTTGTCTAAGGAAACATTGTGAATCACAGCCCAGCTGCTTCCCCAGCTGAATGATCTTTTCACATCCACTGCCCCTTGTAGGTTCCCAAAGAAAATGGCCCCACTCTGTGGCTACAGCAAATTACATTCCCAAATGTAGGGTGCAAAAGTAGCCTGAAAAAGCCCTTTTTTATCCCCAAGAAAAGTGGGCTTGCTCTTGCCTATATCTTTGGCATAACCAGGAGTGGGCCTCAAGCTGCTTTACACTCAGTGATCTATGTGATGCCAGGCAGTTTGACATGCCAATGGGACCCACCTGCAGCCACAGCTCCATGCTCACACCACAGCCCCAGAAATCCCCCGACTCTCTCAAATTGCTCATAAATGAGATGGCCCAAAATAGCCAAGATGCTGCCCCAGTCTAGGGCTTGGCCAGAGACACTTTGCGCATGCCAGCTGTTTTGACAACTCCTCCCAGCTTTGGAGGTAAAAGCAGCATCAACTTCCTGTGTATTCACTTCCAAGGCCAGGTGGGCACATTGGTGTAATCATTGTATTTACCATGCAGGTGACAGTGAGGCAGGACCAGGATGATGAGCTATTTTTCACTTGTTTTCTTTGTTTTATATCAGTGGGACCTGATGACCCACTATGAGCCTGAAAATCACAGTAGGTGGCTGCCTAGGGTTTTCAGGTACCTTGAGGAAATTGGACTGGGCTTTTTTGCAGTTTCTGTTCACCTTCTGTTCCTCACGGAGAGCAACAACACATTTGATGTATTTGTTTCAGTGCCGCTTTAATACAATAGATATCTGTGAGCAGCTTCCGTTAAAAACTCATGAGGAAAAAAGTACACTTTTATTTTAAAAGTATCATCTAATGTATAGCTTTTTACAAAGAAACTTGTCAAGTTTTCTTTGGAAAATTACATTTTTGCCAAAATATCTCTTTTTAAAGAATAATGGAAAAACTATTTGGTTGAACTGTTAAAAATGGAGCATTTTAATCCACCTATGCTAACATAAATATTTTTCCCCAGCGATTTTTCATGGATTCTACTGTTTAAGGTGACATAAAATTACTCTATCCAATTATTTTTCTGCCTTATCCTCAATAAACAAGTATAGGTATCTGTCAGAGCATTTTTGCCACACATATTTACTTGTGAAGCTGCATTTCTAATAATGCTTGATGATTTGGTAGGACAGACCAAGTCCTAAAGTACAACTGCATCTCTTTGTTTATCATAAAGTATTGCTAGTTGTATATAAGATGTTAGTTACTGAATTGTGCCCTCACTGTCCTTTCAGGGATCAGTTTTTCTTTTGTCTTAGAATATTAGTTACAGCCCATAAATAGTTTGCATGGCTTTATCTTGAGCTTGGGCTTAGCAGTTGCTAGCAAGTGAGAAATAAGTGCAAAGGACATAGTCGTGTTGGAGATTCCCCATCTGGTTTACTCATGACAAATCCTGCTCCAACTCCATGGATGCTGCTCCAGCACTGGGAGCTCTGTGCCAGGGAATTTCTGCTGAGATACCCACCCTATTTCCAAACAGCTTTGTCAGGATGCAGAAGATGAAACTTATTAAACTAGGACAAGCTGCAAACACTTGCCAGAAAAAAGGGAGGGTGATACAAAGGCACCCAGCAAAGACAGCAGAATGGCAGGGAGCAAAAGGAGATGCTGCCTGAAAGGCACACAAATGGATGTGTCTGGGGCAAGAATTAAGTGAAAGAGGACGACTTGTGGCTGGAGAAACAAGTAGCGGCCGTGACAGAAAAGCATCTCCTCGTGAGAGGGGAGTTAGGCACAAATAGGCAATATTGCAGCAAAAAGATAAGGGAGGCTACCATTCCTCCCAAGGCATACTGTCCCTTTTTTTCCTGCCGGGGGACCACATGGAGACAGGTAATCGGCAGGAGGAAATGAGATTAGTGTCTGGGCATGTAACACAAGGGAAGCCTCCATCCAAGCCCCAGTCACACACTCGCTTCCTGCTGCAGCTCTGGCTGTTCCTGCTCTGCTCCTGAATCCTTTGCCTCTGGCAAAGTATCTTCTGTTCAGGGCATATGAGAGTCCTAGTTCTTCCCTTACTCTAGTGTTTTGTTTGTTGTTTTTTTTTGCTGTCTCTTTACACCTGAAGGCACCCAAGGATTGCTCAGTAAACTGCACTTCTTCTAGGATATCACAGAAAGGCTCTGTTAGGTTGTTGTGGTGCATCTCTGCACAGCATGGGCTGCTGGGCAGGAGCTGGAGCAGCTGCCTGCAGGCACCCCCTAACACCACCCTGGGGCCTGCAGTCCCTCTTCACCCAGTTTCAGACAAGGCAGGGGACATCTGTGACCAATGGCACTGAGAACCTGGTATCCCATACATAGCAGCAAGGAGCAACCTTTACAGGGGAATTTGGCTTCACCAAACACAAATGGCACTAATGGTGTGACCCGACAGGCACTTCCTCATCTAGAGATGCTGAGGTGGTGTTTCCCATCCAGCCACTTGTAAATGTCCCAGTTCTTCTGCTATGTAGCATGCTTCAGCACTCTTGGAACTAAGTGCTCTTCAAAAACTGTTTTTTACATGTCCAGATAGAGATTTTAGATGAGAAATACCTCTATCCTTACAGTAATTTTGCATGTTATTGTAACACTGTTGGAAAACCCATAGGACTGTGCTTAATGTCCGTAGTAAGAAGTCTGAAGAATGAGTAACACACATTTTTAGTAGTTCCTTTAAAAAAGAAGCTGCTTCATGGTTTTCAGTTTCCATCCATGCTTTAAGAGGTTGGTTTTATTCAGAAATTAACTCCAGAGTGAACATGTCATCTCTGCAGGAATAATTTCCTTCATTATTTTTTCTATATTTGAGAATTTTGCAAATACACTATTTTGGATTACAGCCCTATGTTATATTCCTGAAGAAATGTCCAACTTTACCATTTCAACCATCCATATGAAAACAAGTGCTTGTGGGGAAAGAGGGTAATCCCAATGTCTTATCCCAACAGTGCGTTAAAGTCTGGTTTAAACTTGCCAGACAATTTTGTTAGACCCAGGTGGTCCAGATTTCATGATGTTTGTTATAAGAACCCACCAGCCCTGGTGATGTCAAGTGAAGGGCAAGTCTGTGCTTTGCAGCAGGTGTGTTGAGATCCTGTGGTCCCATCATCACCCAGAATGGGTATCTAGTACTGCACTGCCACATTCTGGTCAAACCTGATTGTGGCAGAAATGCTCTGGAAGGATCCTGGCTTGGGCAAGTCCACACTCCACCAGTTTAATAGACTCTGTGACTCCAGTAGCCTTCTAAATAAGCTCCTCACAGTGCTACAGGTGTGTTTTAAAAGAGGAAACCCAATGAAGTGCCCCTTTAGTTCCATTCTCAGTTACTGATTTAAGGCCAGCAAAGTTGTGTGTAGACACACAACCAAGTACAAGAGAAACACCTAATTTTCTGATGTTTCTCATGACTGTACCTGTACCATGCCTCTGTCAGCTCAGCTGCAGTCTTCGAGTGCTTTTCTGTGGCTGTTGCCATGTAGGGTCAAGTGTTGCTAATTAGAAAACTCTGCCTTCCTGTTAAATCTGTATTTTTATATCTATCATGCAGAGATTTCTTCTGGTTTCCATATAAAATCTGCCACCTACTGTTGCAGGTAGATAAAAATGTTAATTCATTGATAGACACTTTAGCTGGCCTCAATAGCTCAACTACCTGTATGTTTTTTAAAGGGACCCCACAGCTGTATGTAACCTAATCAAGCAAAAAAACAGAAAAAACCCTGTTGGTAGATAGTTTTAAATAGAAATATAGAAATGTAGAAACATTCAGAAATGCATAAACATTTGAAAAAACATTATAGCTCATTTTGAAGGTAAAAAAGATTGGACTGGCATGTTTGTAATTACTAAGATCTGCTGAGAATTCAGAACAAGACAAGCTGTTTGCCCAAAGGTGCTTTCTAGTGTCTAACTCATCACTATTCATCAAGTGGAGATGTAGGCTGCTGCAATGAGGAATATGAGATACAGTAACCTGAACTTTGGCAAGATCAAAAGCAATTAGTTAGGTACTAGAATCAGAGTGCTTCAGTCGAAGGGGAAGAGAAGGCAGCAAAAATTGCTCTGCATGATTTTGCATTACAGAAAATGATTATAATTCTGTGGTAAAAGAGTGGTTGCAGAGAGAAAGTGGAAAAAACAGCAAGACATACAGACTGGCCTTTGCTCAGCTTGGGTGTTCCTAGCTTCTGTCATCTTGATTTGTCCAAAGTGGTTATCAAAAAAGGCAAAGCTCCGCTGTTGCTCCCTCCCATGCCCTAGTCTGTCTGAGTAGCTGTTCTCTTATAGTAACCCTATAAATCGTCTTCTGAGATGGTCTTTGATTTTCTTCCCCAAAGACACATCCCAGCAGAGGGAAAAGTGAAAAGCAAAAACCAAGGAAGTTTTTCATGAGAATAGAACTGGATATATAAATAACTAGAGAACAAGGAAAAGGAATTGAAAATTATGCATATAAGAGGTGTGAATTCATTTCAATTCCATCTTAAACAAAGAAAAGGCTACAGAAAGACAAGAAGGGAAAAAATAGTAAAAGAAAAATTTGCTTTGAGGCAAACCACTCACCACTTGCTTCCTATTTACAACTAGAAACCCGCCATGCAGAATAGATAAGTGGAAAGGTAATTAGGAAAACGGATATGATTAAATGTTTGGAGAGCGTGGTATCTTCTCTGCCCCTGTGTTCAGCTGCTGCAGGAAATGTGCCAGAGATAATGGAGAAACAGAGCCATCTCTGCAGACAAGAAATATTAGGCAGTGGACTCTGCCTTCAGTTACACTTAGTGGGATCTGAGCAAGCAGGATCTGCTCCTCATCTGTTTCCACCTACACTCACAGGAATTGTCCTGGCATTTTCAGGTGCCCATGGCTGGTGAGTGCCATCCACTGCCTCCCCTTCTCTCTATCAGCCTGGATGCTGCAGGAGCTGCTGTGAGTCGGTGTGACTCCTGTGAATGTCAGCATAGTGACCGTCTATAAATGTCTTGGGACAGCTTCATGATGACTTAAAGTGGTTATGTGGCCTCTCTCTTGCCTGGGGTGGGGGGAAAGAGTTTATATTTTGATTCTTCTGGGGTTTTTTTGTTACTTTCTTTAACGCTAAGGCATAAAAAAGTAACTTATAAAAACAGACCTTAATTTATCTGAAGATACTGCATTCTGTTAAACTGGAAGTGTCTGCTACTGTGACAAAATGAAGAAAGAAAAAGGAGCTGGGGTACACAAGTGAGAAACCAACTTTACCATACATCCTTCCCAAGGATCATAGTATTTAGAATTGTTTTAATCTACTCCCTTTTCAAAATAAAAATTGTAAAGAAATTGTTCTAGAAGCAGCCCAGCTGTGCCCCCCAGCCCTGACTGGAGCTGTGTTACCGCACGTGGTTGGATCTGCACAAGAGGATGCAGGGTGATGCAAGGATGCAGGATGCACCTGTGTTCAGGACTTGGGACAGTGCTGCTGTAGGGGCCATAGACTGTGTCAGTGTAGTGCTGTCCCCACCCTATAACCTATATAACCCCTAGAGCAGACCTCCTCTGGGTCATCTAGATCAGAGCATCAGTAGAAAGAGTTTATCCATATCTATCCCTGCAGACATATGCTTTCAATTCTGTCTCTTTTATTGGCATGTATATTAGCCATTAAATTACAGGTATATATTATGGAAACTGCAGAAACACTATGCCGGGAAATACTCAAAACTCATCTGGGGAAGACTCTGGTCAGCCTGCTCTTGCTTTGAAGTGTCCTTTTACTGAGCAGAGGGTTGGACTGACTGAGTTCTCTATAGCTCCCTTCCCATTTAATGTTTCTACAATTACATGATATGAGTTAATCTGAGAGCAATGCTGAATAAGGAGAGAAGAAATTAAAGTATAAGTACAAAGCTTGTCCACTGCTACAGGCTGTAACACTTAGTATTTACATCTACCCTTAGTAAAGTCTGGTTTTGTGTAAATCATAATATGGATCCTACTGTGATTTGAGCAGTTTCTATTGTTATCCTTGATATTCTTATTTCACAGTGCTTTAAAAATCCCGCCAAAAGCAGAACTGTGCTAGTTCATGCACTTCTTCTGGGACGAAGTGAGGAAAGGGATGATTCCAAGAATGTGAAGGAGACCACCACCATTCTTGAAGCCCTGAACATCAGTGGCCTTAAAGTAACTCCAAGCCCTAAGGACAGACGTGGATTTTTGCTGTGCCAGCACTCTAGTTCCTGAGATGGGACACCAACCCAGCCTCCCATATCCTACCACTTTGACAGCTCTCTGATTCAAAAGATGCTTTGCAGGAGTGTTAATGCACCAGTTTGTGTCTCTGCATACTGCAGATGAGACAGTCAGGAAAAGAGTAACACAAGCATGCTTTTCACTGTCAAAATAATTTTAATTAAATAAGCACCATTATTAGTTGAAATGTTTTATTACAACATTTTTGAAACAAGCAGTGTTACTAGATTGTTTTGAACTATACCTAAAAGTGATTCAGATATATCTATTTTAAGAAAAAGTATCCAGAGCATGTCTGAACAAATTAAATAAAACAATCTTGTTTCGCCTAGTAATTGATTGGTTTTTTGTTTGGTTCTTTTTTGTTGGTTGGTTGGTTTTTGGTTTGGTTTTTTTTCAAAAACAGGATTATCTTTTTGTGTGGAAAATTTACTTCAGATAGATCTGCGATGAATTTTTCAATTATATAATTCATCCAGGGGGAAAAAAAAAAAAAAGAAAAAAAAAGTCCGTTATTTATAAAACCCTGATCTAATTTTCTTTTATGACTCGATCCTAATGCATGTTTGCACACAGACCTCCTGTTGACCTCCATGGAAGTTATGCTTCTGAAGGGAATGCAGAATGAGGCTCAGCAGACAAAATCAGTAATTTTCTAATTGCTCTAATTGGTGTTTAATTTTTCCGCTGTTTAGAGACCAAATTACTGTCTTTTAATGGGAAAAAGAAATGTATGCTGGAATGTAATCAGATAAGAAAAATAGCATTATATTAGTGCTCCAGAAACAGAACAGTTGGTAAATGTGAATGTTTTCATTTGAGTTACAAATACCACAGATCGCCATTTCCGTTGCCACTTCAACTAATTTGTATTCAGAAAACCACATCCCTGAAAATGTGTAAAACATCTGCTTTGACAAACTGAGTGTCAAATAACTAAACTGTGTGTATCACCATACAGAGACCTTCAGAGCAGTAAAGAGGAAGACTGGATCATCTGCATTAAGGATGATTATTTGTGAATTGTCCACAGGATGGATTTAATCACATTATCCATTAATTCAGACTACAGGGGTAAAGAAGTAACTCAAAAACATCAGCAATGACACAAAGAAAGTATGTTGGGGTTTTTCAAATGAAATATGACAGTGACTTCAACTGGCTCCCTTTGTACTTAGGTACTTCAGGAACCCTGTTTTTTTTCTGGTTTGGATTTTCCTAGCTTCTTTCTTTTTCCTGAAATTACTGCTCTTCCTATGTATATAGCACTTCATGCTAAACAATCTTAAACCCCGTGGTGCAGTAACTAGGTATAATTTGACCTCCCTCTGATTTACCAAGCCTAGAAATTCTCTGAAATACAAACTGCAGTGAAACAGTTGGGTAACTTGACAGAGGTAAGTAATACATGCCCATCCCCTCTCACACATATCTTTAGCAAGGTCCTTTACTGACAATTACCGACTTTGTTTAGCATGCAGCATAGGCCTTCTGCTGATAATCAGTAACATCTGCTTTAGATCAAAAGGGTAGGGAATAAATACTTCTTGCAAACAGATTTTGCTCATCCTGGTTGTCTGCAGCAAATTTTAAATGTAGCTGGTGTCTAACAAAAATCACAGCTGACAAGGTGCATTTTTAGCTATGTACCTCTCATTTAGATAACAATATACCTCATTTGGGTTTTGGATCTCTATCAACAATTAATCATAAAATCATGGAATCATAGGGTGTTAAGGGGTTGGAATGGACCTTAGAGATCATCTAGTTCCAACCCCCACTGTCATGTGCAGGGACATCTCCCATTTCACCAGGTTGCTCAAGGCGTTATTCAGCCTGGCTTTGAACACTGCCAGGGTTGGGGAATCCACAACCTCCCTGGGCAGCGTCCTGTTCCAGCATCTCACCACTCTCACAGTAAAAAAATCCTCCCTAATATCTAGACAAAATTTCCCCTCTTCCAATTTTTACCTGTTGCTCCTTATCCTATCACTACAGTTCCTGATTAAGAGTCGCTCTCCAGATTCCCTGCAGGCCTCCTTCAGATACTGGAAGGTGGCTATGAGGTCTTCACACAACTTCCTCCTCTCCAGGCTGAACAGCCCCAACTTACTCAGCCTGATTCTCCAAGCATCTCCTGAGTCCTGGTAAACTCAGTGAGCCTACCTGATGAACACATAATGGGAAAACTCTCTACAGGACCAAAACAAGCCTCTCAGGGATGGTTTTCAGTACATATGTATGAAACATAGATTTTTCTGACATCCTGCAAATGTTTGTTAACAATGACAAATTAGTTCATTTTACTTTCTCTCACTCTCACATACACGTCTATATTTGTGGGTTTGTGTGTATGCCACGAAACTCCTCCATCCTCCCAGTCACTTCTGTCATACTTCTCTGAATTTTCCAATCACTTCTAGGAAGATTCTCAGCATCCCACTCAATGTTGCAGCTCCCGTCACCCTACAGGCACAGAGAGCATTTGCTGGATTCCTGCTTTGCAAAGAGATGCTTCTGCATAAACTGCTCCAAACTGGCCATATATTGTGGCAACCTTACATTTAATTTGTTAGCTCTAAAGCCTCTGTGTGAGTCTTAAATCAATCAGCACCATTCAAAGACTGGGCAGAGGCATGTTGCACATGCTATAATCAGAAAACTGAACCTTGGTCCACTCCATTAACCCCAAACCATCCTTTTCCTTAAGATCCTTTCATCAGTACTTCATCTCCACCGTACTCACCTTGTCCAAGTTCAGTTGCTCTTGGGATTTCTTTTAATCCTCTGTTTACTCCTTCATTCAGATCATTAAATAAAATGTTAAATAAGCCTGCATGTGAAACCAGTCTCAGCAGTAAGCCACCAAGCAACAACCTGATACATTGTTTATCATTACCCTTTGTTTACAATTCACAGAGTTTTTATTCCAGTCAATCTATCAAGACAATCACAAGAGTAATATTTCATAAGTGAGTCTATTTAGTGCATTACTAAAACGTAATTATATTGGTGCAACTTGTCAGAGCTATTAACAGAATTAGGCATGTTACATTCATAGAAGACCTTCTGCTGTTACCTCCTCTGCTTTTCTTCTCATTAATTTGCTTGTTTGAGGCAGAGACAGAGCCTAGGAGCAAGAAGGATGTTGGGCAGCACATGCACCAAGTCATGAGATACTTTGGAGCAGACTCAGCTGGGAGAGTTACAGACTGCTGCATTGGACGGGAAATGCCTATAGTGCCCTCCTCGGTGGCTCCTGCTTTTGTTTCACAGATGTCTGGGGTTTTCTTTCCTCATAGCACTGAAGTGGGGTGGGAGCTTATCCTCACCCAAATGCAACTGCCACGATTGTTCCTCCCTTCCAGAGAAACCAAACTACATTTGATTTTATTTTCCTGTTCACAAGCAACTTAAAGCATGAATAGTTGTACTGGGGAGTTTCCTGTACCCTGAGGTCAAAACCAACATGTAGTCTCTGTCAGACCTCCCCTTGAAGCAGGACACATAGAGTGGTGGTGCCCTTCATTGCTCTTCATCCACTTCTTCCTGTTTCAAACCTTAAACTACTGTTGGAAGTCTCTTGCAAACTGGTGCTTTTTGCTGTGTCTTAGCCACCTATCTTTGTCTGGGAAGCTCATCCAGCTCCAGGAGTGTCATTGAAGCTACTTGGGATTGATGACTTCTCCCAGACAGTGTCTCAGAAGGTTCAGGCCTCAGGCTCTGCAGGAACTGGCAGTGTGGCTGCTCCCAATTAAACCTACATTTGCTGCATAAATACCACAGTCCCCATATGATCTGAATCCACTGTCTTTTTCATGTTCACATTTTCCGGGAGTCCATGTCTGGTTTAGCAATTAACAGGTCTTTTATTAGATCTCCTTTACTTCCTAAATGTTCTTATTTTATTTTGTCATTATGACATAACCTTTTTAGAGTCAGATAAAGCTCTTGTGTGAATTTAGTCCCCTCACCAATTGCTGAATGTTTTCCTTTCTGGCAAAGTGTTTTTCAGGCAGGAAGTGGCCCTCATTAAAATGTGTTATATTTTCCATTTGTCCTTTGATCATTTCCAATTACATTTCTACTGGCTTTCCCACGTATACATTTTCCTTAAAAGCCTTAGCCAATTCTCTCTTTTTGCTTTGTTCTGTTGTTGCAGATTTCCTTTAATCTCAGCTCTTCTGTCTAGTTCATTAGCCTAGTCTTGAAGATGAGGATGATGGGGAAGAAGCAAAATACAAAGCATTCCTGAGAGTTCAGCCTTAAGCACAAAATTAAACACTTGATAAAAGGATGAGTGCCTTCTTGTTTAGCCATGCTAAGAGATAACATCACTCCTGGCCACTGAATGCACTTAGCCTCCCAGCTAGTGCCTTGCAGCCTTTGAGCATTGCAGTAGTAGAGCACAGTACACACCTCCACTTTTATTCAGCGAAAATATTTGCTGAAATTGCTATTAAGCAGCTGAAAAAGTGTGAAAATCACAGAGAAGCTTTGTTTTCTGCAGAATCACAAACGCGACTAATCTCAGCCCCTCCAAGGTGTTAGACTTCTTTGCTACAGTAAATTCTGTCCCACCTAAGTCAATAGTGAAAACGAATAATTCAAAATATTTTGTCATCTCAGAGGCATTTGTCTTACCTCAAGATGTCAAACCTTGTGAGGTGGCCGAGTGCAGCAGTTTTGTGTTCTACTTTCCTTTGTTTTAAACTCAGAGATTTTGACAGAAGACTACCTAAAATAGGGAGTGTCTGAGTCACCCTAAAGAGAAAGTTAATAGGGCATTAGATACCACATTTCAAGCCTGAATGCATTATTCAGGGTGGAAAAAAAACCAAACCACTTTAGTTTTATTTAAAGGATTTAAAGTGGTGTGTTTCAAACATGTGGCTTACCACTTTTTAATTTCAGTAATCAACTATGGTATCTCCATACAATAACATGCAAATAACATTCAAAGCTACCTCTTAAAAGAAATAGATCATTTTTAATTGAAGAAAATTCTATGACATAGTAATAAAATCAAAATCTTCTTGACAGGATTTTTGGAATATTTTGAAACCAGCTTGGGTCTAAGTGTGGATCTCACGCATGAATATATTTGCATAAACGGAAAAGAAATGTGGGAAGGTCATTGAACTTAGGGAAGCGTTGGACATACTGCATGAACTGAAAGCCTTTGCCAAAGTATTATTTTTGCAGTCTCTCTTTTCCTGTTCATCCCTTTCAAAAAACCAACAGTTTTTCATAGTGTTGAAGTCCCTCTCTGCTGGAATCAGGTTGTGCAGTGCCACTGACTGTCTGCTGAGTCCTTGTGTTAGGCAATGGAAATCACTGACTTTTGGGAGTTCCAGTTAGACCTCACCATGAGATGTACTATACCAGGTTACCTTTGCAGTGTGTTTCACCCTCGCCTCAGTTTTTGTTCACCAGCACTACTCCTGAAATGGACTTATGGACTTGTTTTAGCATACTTTCAGCCCCAAATGAAATTGCAACAGTGCAATCCTTGACAGTAAGTATGTCCTGTCTAAACACAATGGGAGGGGAACAAACCACAGCTACTTTTCTTCTTTACAGATAACTGATTAGGTTTTTCAAGTGGGAAGTTAAATGTCTTTTCAAAGGTCATATTAGAAGTGTATGGCAAATTGTGGACTGGACCTCATTATCTAGCCACTAGATAGATGAAAATTACAAACCTCTTCAGCAAAGCAGTGTTCTCCAGTGGAAAGATTTCTGTTGTGTTAGCATCCAATGCCAAATAACGAAGCATGGGAAAACAATTCAGCTCTCATCATTTAAACCAAAAAAGGATTAAAGGAGTTTATTGATTTGTTAATGACATATACTTCACCTGCGTTATATTCAGGATCAATATCAGTAATACGGAAGATAAACCATGTCTCCTACAGGCTAAGAAAGGTCCATCCACAAGCCCCCTTATGTGCATCCTGAGTGGATCCCTGCTTGTTGCACACTAGCCAGTCATGCCACCTGCTGAGCATAGGCTCCATGAGGAATTCAATGGGGGCATTAGTGTGTTTGATGTAGGTGTTGGCAGGGCAGCTTCTGGCAGTGTCAAACAAGGTTTGACCATGGCTGGTTACCTTTCACACTGTCCCCGCCATACCAATTGTCATGCTTCTTCCATACTTCTTTTTAGGCTGACTCCTCCTTTGTTTCAAAGCTCTTTTTAGCTCCCTGCTTATTGTTTAATCCATTGGTGTTGTCTCTTCCCCTTTAACACCATCAGTGTGGGGTTGATGGTCACCATCATCTGTAACATGATCAGTTAATACGGGCAAATGTCCTCCAGACAGTTTTGTGTATTCAACACACACAACGCGCGCACACACACACACTTTACCTCACATTTCTGTGTTATCAGGTGTTGTTAATCAGGCCACTTGCCAGGCATGGGCACATTTATTTTTAAAATTGCTGTGAATATTCATCTCTTCCTCGGGTATTTTTTAATTGTTTAATGTGGCTTACAATTTAGTCGGGTATCTTTGGGAAGGGTTGAAACTCTGCATTTCGCTGCACATTTGTTTCTCATTTAAGTAAAATTAGTGGACCTGCCACTGAATTAAAGACTGCTTATTGTCACTTCTGCTAATTATACAAGGATAAACACCTGTGGCCGTGCCCAGTACACTGAGTTACTAAACATTATGCCTATGGTAAAGACAGAAAGTGCAGATACTGTATCCCCATCCACCAACTTGCCTGCATCCTAGTGGACTGCACAAGGAATGGGAAGCTGAGGAATCCTTTGCTTCCACACTTGCTCTTGCTGTCAATGTACCATGCCATTGTACATTAAGCACAGAACCATTGCAGGCTGTCAAACTCTACTTAAACCTCTTCAGCAGTTTGAACAGTCATTTACAGTAGCAAAGGGATGTGTTCCATCTTCAGGGAAACAGCAGCTGCACCTGCCCTTAATAAATCCCTGTCTCACATTTCTGATTAAAAACATGAGACTCCAGAACCAGACTGTGTCATGGGAATGTTGTACTCTGCTACCTCTGCCCTCCTAAACTTAGTTTTGAGCTCCTTTTTACCACTACGGGAACTAAGAGAATCTCACAGATGTTTCACTTTATGCTGGCTGGCTTCCCAACCATTCGAGCTGCGTAGATCTTGTCTCACAGTCCTGTCCTGTTGGCTTCATGGCCTGTGCTGGGAAACCACTGTAAGTTCCTTTGCAGTGTTCCATTTTTGGGTAGGTCTGAGCCCAAAGAGAGTGCATGGGCGATATTATTGATATTTTCCTGGTTATTTACAATGTATAGCTATGGCACAGTGGATCAAATACTGGCTTGTTTTGGTAACAGGCTGTTGCAGGTAAGAAGAGCAGCAGTCTGGATGAGAAACCAAGAGGGAGAAAAAAAAAGAAACTGAGAGAAGACATATAGCTATTATCTTCAACCTAGAAATATGAAAGCTCCAAACCAAGTTAAACAAGTGGTGTCAGGAAGATTGAAAACTTGCTCTCTGAGGGTACTAAGAGAGGTGATGTACCAGCAAGTGCTTGCAGGAAGATCAGCAGAGTCACTGATTGAATAAGTTATGTGACAACTTACTTGGGTAAGTCTTGAAGGAACATAAATTTTAGAAAAAAATAACTAGGTTGGCAAGGAAGGAAAAGGATAAAGGCTCTGCTTGTTACAGTCTTGTTCTTTCTGCCTGTTACATTTCTAGGGATAAATAAATCACAGTAGTCTGGGAAGCAGGTGTGCTGGGTTGTCTTGATACCAGAAAACTAGAGGGTGACAAAGTGGTGTGATGTCAATTTTGAAAAGGACTCTGGAGGAGCTTTGCAGAACTCTAGTTCTATAATCTTGATGCTTCTACCAGGCAAATTAAATGAAAGTATAATGAAGATTAGAACTAGTGGACACTTGAATAAAAATTTCCTAAGAAGAATAATCAAAGGTTTTATGAAGATAAATATACTGCCTTATTAACAAATTGAGTGGTTGAACAATAATATCAATGGAGGTCTACTTGGATTTCCAAAAGGATTTGGACTAAGCCCATTGCCAAAGATGATTTAGGGAGTTAAGCAGCCATGGAGCAAGCAGGACAGTACTTTTATGGATGAGTAAATGGTAAAGAGATAGGAAGCAAAATGGGAGCAATTGTTCTCAGACTGAAGGGAACTGTGGGGAATCATTTTACTATTTGGCACCATCTGAAAGAGGAGGTGAGTAACAGGCTGTTGTGATATTTCTGATGAAATTCAGTTCCTCGGGGTTGTGAGGATTAAGTCAACAGTGAAGAAAGATGGACATCCTACAGTCTTATATTATGTGAATTAATACAGAAAGGAAGCAACGTGATTAAGACAGTAGCTTTACTGAAACAAGGCTGTTGCACAATAAAATGTAACACTGGACAATTACAGCTTGATTTGCTAAAGTTGTTTGAAAATGGAAGTGATGTAAAATGACATTTTGGGGTTCCATATTTGTTATAGCTTAATTACTTTCAGATCAAACACATTGCCTCTATCAATAAGAGATGTGCTCTCCTAGCTTTGGAAATTCTACCTGCCTTCTAAAACTCAGACTAGATTCTCTTCCCATTATGTCTGCTTTGTTGCATATAGAAAATCAAGCTCTGAATTCACTCAAGATTCATCAGCCCTAAGATCTTCTAACTGTGCTTTTCTAAAATTTGTGCACAGCTCCATGACCTCAGGTTGGTGATCACTGTGATGAGAATGTCCTTGAGGTATTCAACGTATGCAGTGTTATTGATACTGTGTAAACAAGGTGCATGCAGAACTGGAACACAAAAAAAGAGTATTTTTGTCACAAAACAGGCAGATCTGACTGCATGCTTACAGGGCAATGACTGGCTGTGTAATAAGATGGCAATTTTACATAGCAGCTGTCCAGAGTATGGCTGCACAATAATTATTTTTGACAATGCATCAGACTAATGCACTCTGATATGTTCTATAAAATTAATAAAGCCATAGCAATGGCAGGTAGAGCAGCAGCACTTTGCTGTTAAATCCTCAGTGATTAAGAATTGAGGAATTTATGGCAAAAACCTGTTCATTCTGCTAGTGCAGACAGCGTCTCAAGCATTTTGGAAAAAAAATACTTGGGAGTTAATGAATTATAAATTAAAAATAGAATTAAATTTGCTACAGTTCCTCTCTTATAAAAGATGGCAGATCTTTTATAGAAAAAGACAGATTATTCTGTTTAAAGAATCAATATGTGTACACCTGTTAAACTGCCTTGTTTACTGTGAATTGCTTCTTTAAATGCCAGCTCTTGTGCTCTCAAGTCATGGTAGTTGCAAAGGATGCAGAGTCATTTTTGTTCCTCCATAGAGCCTTAAGAACATTTATCCTAGCTGTTTTTTTTAAACCAAGAATGAGTTATCTGCTGAGAAGGCATGTCTTGCTCATGCTAGTAATTTTAAGTGTGAGAATAAACCAAATTGCATATTCCTTTTTGTTGTATGCCTTCGGTTCAGAAACCAATGTTAATTTCATCTTCCTGAGGGGATACATTTTTTTCTAAATGCAGAAGGACCTAATTTTTGCCTTCTAATCCCTTGATGGCTTTGTTAAGGGATTATAATTTCTAAAACTACAGGAAGGTAAATCATATATTGTCTCACTGAGAACCAAAATTGAGATCTTTCCAGAGTGCTGGACAGTTGAAATTCTAAACGGATAGGTAGGTTCATACTCTGTCAGTCTACCTTCCTAAGTTTCTTAATTACTTTACAGAAAAAGAGATCAAAAAAACATAGTGCTGACAGATCATCAATGTATTCTAGCAGTAGAACCTCTCTGAATTTGATATTTGACACTAATAGAAGATAAGTCACTCTAGTACCTTCAGGTTAGGCCAAGGAGTGAGAAATTCTCTCTTTCTCTTTCAGGGTGGTGCTATTCTCTGCATCCCTGTACAACTCTGAAGCTTTGTGCAATTAGGTCGAGTCAGTCCTACATGAATGCTTAACAGTTGTCTGTTGATTTCCTTGGGACTGAATGTGCTTCCAGGTGTACTCAAACACCACTCCTGCATTGACTTCACCAGGAAAACTTCTGGTGTACGCTGGTAGGCTCCTGCAGAGCTCTTTGCAAGAGGATGCAGGAGACTGCTGGCTGTATTGCTCACTACTAAGTGAAGAAAAATATTGCATCAGAGTTGATAATCCATGGTAGGCAAATAAGATTAAGAGGAAACAAAATCTTAACACGTTTAGAGTTGTTTAATTGAAGTAACACTTCCCAACACTTTGGCAGTCAAAGTCTATTCTTAAAAGTGAAGTCTTCACCAGCAAGGTTATAAGATAAAGCTTGTGAGATGGGAAAAATCAGTTAATCATATTCACAGAATTTAAGAATAAATTAATAAGTTCCATTTAGTCTTATCATTTGATATATTTTCCAATTGAGCAGAGAAGAAAACTTTGGCAAGATTTCAATCCCTACACCTTCTTATATTTTACCTGCTGGCAACAAAAAACAAAACAAAACAAAACCAAAACAACAACAAAACAAACAAACAAACAAAAAACACACAAAAAACCAAACCAGAAAACAGCCAAAAAAAAAGTACAAATTTGCTTTCACATTTATTTTTTACTTTTATAGTATTGTGTGAAAAACAATTAGGGCTTGTCTTCCTTGTGGACATGTAGAATATTTCAAGCTCCACTGTAACAATTCTCATCAGATGTGTTTCTAACAAGGATGATAAACCTGGTGCTGAAGTCAAGTGGAGTTAGTTGTGGGCTAGTGAAGAAGAAATGGGCCCATTGCTAATGAAGGCTGTCAACACTTCCTTTAGGTGGAAAGGTGACAGCTTACGTTAAGGAACTTACAATACCATGGCTACTCAAAATGCGACTGCAGACATGCTCCCCTAACTGTTGCCTAGTTTTTGACTTTCTGTTCCTGTTAAGACTACTGGGGAGGTAGGTCAGTGTAAGAATAAAACTTCAAGGTCACTGGCTGCCTCACATATCCTCTGATCTTGTCAGCATGGGCATAGCACAAGATCCAGACACACAGCTAAGGGAAACAAGGAGAGATCTTTGAAGTTGAGGCCTCAGATATTCATGATGGTTTTTTAAACCAAATTCCGGATCTCCAGGTCATGAAACACAGCCTCTTTTTGCTCAGATATTTGAGGAGAAAGGACACATTAAGACTGGCAGCATATCTTTTTTAATAGGATACCAAGTGTGGCATAAGGGGCTTCTAAATAGATTTGCACCCAGAAAAGTCCTGTGAATCTGGGTCAGTTCCTTTGAATGGAATGTGGTGATGCAGACTTTAACAAAAGGCCTGTTTGATGTACTACACTGCATCTCAGACATTCAAGCCACTTTGGGATTGCCATTTGTCAGGCAGGCATCTGAAATCTCGCTCCTTTCAGTTTTCAAGTCACTATGTATACATCTAAATTCATTGGCCTGAACTGTTTCCTGTCATGGATTTCATGCTGACTTGCCACAGGTAAGAACAAAATAAGATTCTGACAAAAATATCCTGTCATGATAACTTCACATTTTTATTTAAAAAGGCAATTTGAAACAGGTGCCATTGTATTTACATCATTCAAATTACAGAGCAGGATACCAAAGTTCTTTGATTTACATCCAGATATTCCCAAGATATCATCAAACAAAAGTAAGTTCAAAGTCACAAAGTCAAAGTTATCTTCTTATATCTCCAGAAAATAACATTGAAAAGCATTAATAATTTAAAAAGGAAACAACATGGACAAAAGGATAAAAAACCACAACACCATGGAAATTAATTTCCTGAAAACAGCTCTGTTTCCTTGAACTTTTATGTACCTTATAGAGGTTTTATGAATTAAATCCTGATACTCTTAGTATTTCTACAGCCCAAAGGTGATTAGAGCACATAAGATGGCTACTGACTGAAAAACCACAAATCAAATACTGCCTCCCCTCACATTCTCCTTTCCCCACAGCTGGAGGCTCACTCCCAGTTTTGCCAATGGACTGGACAAGACACCTGAATAAAGATGTGGGGTTTTTTTTAATTCGTTTTGGGCTTAATCTAGTTCCTTATTGTATTCACAGCACATCCTCACTAACAGCCCTGCCAGCACAGCTGTAGGAGAACTGTCTGGTGACACAAAGGTATTTTGCTTAAGAAGCCAGATTTTGCTTAAGAAGAAGCCACATTCCCCTAGAAAATTAACCTTTTCTGAAAGACCTCATGTCAGAACACCTGCACCGATAAATGAATGCATCAGCAGCAAGAGGCTTCCCTCTCCTTTCTCTTTAGTTACAAGCAGAACAATACATTTACCATTTTCTCTGCTATAGTTGGCCATATTGCTGTTTCAGCTTTGAAAGTAAAAAGGGGGTAACCTAGAGAAGCATGGTTATCTCTCCACAGCAAGGGAGCTTGAAAAAGCAGCAGTTGCCTACAATATATTTGCCCCTTCATGAGCTCAAGTGCTAACTGGAGCCTGCCCCATAAGCAGTGATGTTGAGAGTAGCATAAAAGCCAGTATGGGAAAGAAAGAGCTAGATGTCTGGTGAAGCTATAATGCCACAAATCCTGAGAGGATTCAGAGGCAGCATTGTTAGATGACAAAAAAATTAAAT
The DNA here is from genome assembly GCA_013399695.1 of Formicarius rufipectus. NCBI lineage: Eukaryota > Metazoa > Chordata > Aves > Passeriformes > Formicariidae > Formicarius > Formicarius rufipectus. Next base: position 210,751 of record VXAU01002865.1, read on the forward strand.
TGCTGCTCTGTGTAACCTGAAGTTGTGGAGTTGTTCTTGTCTTAGAATCATAGAATCAGCTGGGTTAGAAGAGACCTCTGAGACCGTCAAGTCCAACCCTTGATCCAGCACCACTGTGACTACTGGATCATGGCACTAAGTATCACATCCAGTCTCATCTTAAAAACCTCCAGGGATGGTGAATCCACCACCTCTCTAGACAGGCTATTCCAGTGCCTGATTACTCACTCTTTAAAGAATTTCTTCCTCATATCCAATCTAAACCTCCCCTGGCAGAGCTTAAGCCCATGCTCTCTTATCCTACTGCTAGTTGCCTGGGAGAAGAGACCAACCCCCACCTGGCTACAACCTCCTTTTACGTAGTTGTAGTGATGAGGTCACCCCTGAGCCTTCTCTTCTCCAGATTAAACAACCCCAGCTCCCTCAGCCTCTCCTCAAAACACTTGTGCTTGAGTCCCTTCACCAGCTTTGCTGCTCTTCTCTGGACCTGCTCCAGCACCTCAGTATCTTTCCTGAACTGCGGGGCCCAGAAGTGAACACCACACTCAAGGTGTGGTCTCACTAGCACTGAGTACAGGGGAAGGATCACTTCCCTCATCCTGCTGGCCACACCTGCTTACCTGCCTTTAACACTGGGTACCTGCTTCAGGGCAGGCACTGTGAGGGCATGCGTGATGGTCAGATGTTCTAAGCTATCTATTTTACAATCAATACCCTTACTTCACTGACAGAAAGGGAAGCCTAGTGTGGCAGGTACAAACATCCCATTTTCACAGATACTGTTCAAACACCTCTAGTGTGAACACAGGATACTGCTCACTGCAACAAACGTGAAGAAGAAACTCCAAAAGAGAGAAGGGTTTCACTGAGAGCAGAGGGTTAGAAAGTAACTTGTCCCCGTCTGTGGGAGGACTTCTGTATAGCATTCACAACTTCTGTTTCACAATAGGTTAGTGCCTTTTCAGGGAGAGATGAAACCCAGCTGGAAGGTGTCTCAGTCCTTACATAGATAACTATTGAGAATCAAACAAATTTGTCCTGTTGAAATGCAGTTTTGTGGCTCATTACAGAGATTACAGGCAAACAGTGCATCCAGTTCAGATTTTAAGTGAATCTTTTCACTGATTTACAAATGTTAAATAGTCTGAGGTAGCCATAGTGTGAATGTGCCTAGAATGAAAATAACAGTTAAATTCTTTCTGGTTTGCATCCAGTTCAGGAGATGTAAGTTTCTTTAGTCATCAGCATCCAAAATCAGTGTCATGGAGAGCTTCATTCCTCACTGACTGCTGACCAAATGTGGCATATATACCTTCTGAGGCAAACAGATGAATAAACATCTGAATGTGACCATCAGTAGCTGGCAATTTTTGCCAGTTTTAAATTAGTTGGTTTGGTTTCAAAGTGACAGTCATCAGAGGATAGAAGTATTTACTATATTGCAGTCACTGCACTAATTGTGGTTTATAGCCAAAAAGACTACAGGCTATGTAGACGAGAAAGGTAATGAGGACTGTTATTGCCTCCTGCTTTTGTTCCTCAGTTGAGGAAATGAAGAATTAATCCTAGATCCTCAAACTGATTAATCATTAATTCAATGAAAGTGTGGGACTAATTATGTCATGGGATCTGAGCCGAAGTGGTTCCCTAAGGGAGTCTTAGGGACTTCCCAGGGAGTCTTTGACCACTTTGTGAAGAAAATTAAGATGAATACAGTAACTATGCATCCAAAACTGACCAAACACTGACTCTGACTTCTGTTTACCACATTTAGGAATGATAAGGAGAACCACTTTGACGATAATTTCTCTGATACTTTGAATTCAGCAACACAAACAGGGGTTAGAGCTGTGACTTTGCAAAGTATTAGTCATCCTGCAGTGACCGTTTTTTAAATTGTGATTAAGTGTCAAGTGGTTTGTACCTTGGTGATTACAGGCTAAGCTACCTCAGGTATGCTGTGGAGTGAAAACATTCTCCTAGGCTCTCCCAGCAGAATAGCTACTCTGGTGTAAAGTTTCCCTGTGGCAACCTGTTCATGCAGCCAGTTGTTCCTTCTGCTAACATCCTGAGATAAGCAGAAGACATGTTCCATAGGTGAAAAATGTCTACCTCTTTATATCCCTTTTTTTTTTT
>VXAU01002868.1:0-31567 GCA_013399695.1 Formicarius rufipectus
GCAAACAGACTGTCCCAGAGCAGTTCTTAGGCCTTTCCATGTGAACTGTGAAGGATGAATTTAATATTCAGATGTAATTTTAATTACATAGTTCCTTCTACTGAATGCTGCGGAAGCTTCCACAGACTCATTGTGAGGCTTTTTTCAGGGTTTTCCAAAGAGTACACCCAAGAGTATTGACCTGTTGCTGCAAATGAGTCTCTCATTTCATGCATTGATGCTGCAGCAGAAAGATAGTGGCTCCAGAGGCACAGGAAGGAGAAGGCTTGGTGAATATAGGGCAGCTGTGTTAGGTGTTATCAATGGACAAGCAAAGGCAGATTGCATTTCTGGAACTCCATGTTCCTGCTTTTCAGTCAGCTGTATCAACACTGGACTCAGATAAACAAATGCATTTGTCCAGGCTGACACAAGATCCTGGGAAATAGAAACCTGGTGATACCATGGGCTGACAGAGGTAAAGCTTCCCTTGAATATAAATCAAAGAGTTTCTGAGGTTAGTCTTTTTACATCCCACAGAGCTTGTTGATGTAGGCACCACAGCTTCTCTTTTCCCATATATCCCCTTCCTATGGGGTGGTACTGGAAAGGCAAACTTAAGACCTAGGAACACCAGCTCTTCAGTTTGTGGGGGACAGGAGAATGTCTGGTGAGGTGCTTTGTGTCTTCTAATCTTTACATATATAATTGATAACTTCCAACATTCCTGCGCAGGAATCTTCAAAGTGGGGGTGCATGTAGCTCTTGGGGTGTGCAAGATGCTGCATTGAGGCAGAGAAGTTAGCATTAGAACTTCAGTATTAAAAATATATAATGATCAATTACTAAATTTTCAAATATTGAATGTGTGTATTTTAAAATATTTAACTGACAGAGATGCAGAACAAAAAATGTTTGTAGACCACTGCTCCAGTACTTTCAACAAGTATCTACAAATACTTTAAATGTGGTTTCTTACATTCTGTCCAGTGTCCAAAAGTGCCTAACTCTGCAAAGCCTTCATGTCATCTCTGGTCTCTTCACTATCCTGTGGCAGTTCTGGTTTTTGCTAAGTTTTTGGGCAGTGAAGAAGAAAAGTTATGGCTTCTTTCAGAGTACCTGAGCTCACAACTAGGAAGGGATCCTAGATGACTGTGGCCAGAGGCACTGAAGGAATAGCAAAGTAAGAAGAGAGCATGGTACTGGGAAGATGGTAGGAAAATCATAAGAACAGGGTTTCCTCATGGAGCCAGACATGAATATAAAGCATCAATCTTTGAGGTGGAAAACACACTGTGTCCCAGGAATCTTCAGCAAAAGTCTGGACTAGAAGGAAGGGCCCTGAAAAAACATAGCAGATGGGAAAGTTTAGATTTGAAAGTGTTTCTTTAATCCATCTCATCCAGCAGATAATCTGTAAGAGAGCAGCCTGAAGAGCCTTCCCTGAAGGGTCTGTGTACCCGAAGCCTCTATAAACTGCTAAGCAATTTAAAAATCTCTAAATGTAGAAACCAACTCTTTGCTGTAACAATACAGGATGGAAAGTTTGGGAAACAAAAAGAAAGCCAGTAAAGGACTGGGAGAAGTGTAGAGGTAGGCAGGTGGAAAGTGAGAAGGTCTGAAAAACTTGGGAAGGAAGAAGTTTAGAAGTGTCAGTCAGCAAGGCTGACACAGTGAAATAGAATGGTTGAGGAAGAGGAACTTGCACCAAACAAGCAGACACATCTGCTTCCATTAGAAATGGGATTAGAATGGACTGGTTGGGGATGATAGGTGTGAAGAGAGCAGCATGGTTCTGCATGTGCAAGGGATCTGTGATGACAAACCTGAAGAGGAAGGATTTCTCTCAGAATTGTCTGCAGAGAGTTGGTCCTAGAAAAACTTTCTGTACTGGTATAGACTACAGAAAGAAACTGTCCTAAGATGCCTTAAATCCACTAAAACTAAAGAGATATCTGATATTCAGTCACCATTGACCTGTCCTGGTCTTAAATGCTAAACCTACATGCAGGTCTGAAAATGGGTTGCCACTGCCTTCTTTATTGCAACAGGCATTTTTCCCTCTCATTCGGGATAGGAAAGCCAACCTTTGTTTGATGCTGACTTTGTTTGATTCGTGACAACCAAACCTTTGTTTGATTCGTGGCATTAGTTTTCAAATCCAGCACAAACCCCTATTAAACCAGTACTTACTGTTTCCAGTTTATATTAAGCACTCTTCAGCAGGAACCTTTTCCCTGTTCCTTTGGTTCCCTTCCACGTAGACTGGGTTCCTCTGCCCTTTCCTCACTATTACGGTTCTTCTGTGGTCTCTTTTTCCATTAAGGAGTAGATGAGGCTCACTGCTAGGCTGGGCTGAATCTGGTGGCCTTACAGAGAGGAGGCTGCCACAGCTCTGAGTCCCCTGGTCCAGCCAAGGCTGAGAATGAATCCTTAGTAGACACACATGTATACAAAGCATATATACATGTATACATAGATAAGCAAATGAATCAGCACGGATGCTCCCACCAGGCCCACAAACAGAGCTAATGGCCTCATCTTTTGTCCCCCTCTGGCTGGGGTTCAATAGTACGAAATAGATGTATACATATGTACAATGTGCAAACACAGGTTTCCACGCTTGGTCTGAATTGTCACTGGATCCCAGTAAACACAGATGCCAGAATCTGGACTCATGAGTCCCCAAGTCCTGCAGTCACACTCCAGTTGTTGGTGTGCACACACACACACACAACCTCCCACACAGCACCCTCTCCAGTAGATGCATAGGACTCCCCTACTCTCTCTGGTTGCCCCCTCCCACTATTCTTTTCATTAGAGACACACATCTGAAACTGAGGTCACCCCATATTCTTGACAGATTATCTGGCTTCATGTTCACTAGTGATCACACACTCACACACCCTCCCTTGCCCCTGCTGCCAGCATGATGAAAAATGGTGCCTCTTACCTGCAGCCCTACTCCAGTTTCTGGTGCTTAAGTTCACTCACTGTGGTCTCTCCAGCTGCTGGTACCTGTAGTCTGACTCCAGTTCCTAGCACTAAGATGTCCATACACAAAACACATGCACACAGAATAGACAGTCCCTCCTTCAAGTAAATACTTAGAAATGGGACATGATGAGACATGGACGTACTGAGCTGAGCAGGTGCAAAGCATAACCAGACAAGAATACTCACCAACATCCTGTTACCTGTGAGTGATCCCTTTCACAACTCTTTTTTCCTGTATTCCTCTATTTTCCTGCTTTTATTATTCCTCAAATGCAGTAGTTCTGGGACTTATTTGGATAGCTTGACCATACCTGCCTTTACCTTGGTACGTTTTTGTTTCCCCTTGTTTCTTCTTTAATCTTAAAAGAAAATAGACGGAAAGAATTAAACATTTTGAACTGAAAAAGAAAAGGGCTACCAATCTAGCTACTCTTCAGAAGGCAACAACATCTTAGGTGATTCCAGAGAGACACAGTAGAGGTCCCAAGTTGTATCTTCCAGATACTTCCTTCTCTTGGAGAGTCTGCCATCATCTTTTGTTTCCTGAGACAGAAAAGTTGCTCTGATTAAAAATCTTCATCCTGGAATATGTAATATATTCTAACACATGTGATTAGAGTAGAATGTGTAGCCCAAATGCACTGAAATGATATCACTTTGTCTCAGAGTTCTTACACAGCATAATCCTAGAATTAATTCCCAGAGTCTCCATAATCTGTTTCATTTCCCATCAGCATCTGATAGTTTCTCTCTCCAGGACTTAAGGTCTGATTGCTACCAGAATAAAAGGTTTTTAACAGGTTTGGCATGACAGACAACAACCAAACTAAAAATCCTGTATGGTCTCCATGCTCGAGGCATGTAGGGGTCAATTTGGGACATGCATCAAAGTAGCAGTGTCCCATGGAACTGTCTCAACAGGGCTCATGGAAGTGTCTAAAGACATCCCATTCAAGCAGTAAAGTGAAATGGCAAAATCTCAATAAAATCAAGTAGAGAACAGGCAATGTCAACACAAACCTTTCATGAGACATAAAAAGAACAGGTTGTGAGGACCAAATGTCATTTTATCTATTTATGGATCAAAGGATAATCTGTGTCAAACACAAAAAACACATTGAAGCATATTAAATTTGTTCAAATTTCCTTGCTACTGATTCTTAAAATAGCACAAATGTTCAAAGAAAAAGGTAAAAGATACAAAAAGTAATTTTAAAAAAAGTTCTATATTGTATACAATTCCTTGAAAAGTCACTGAAACTGTAATATCTCCAGCACAGGGCTCGCTATCACCGGGTAAGGAATCTCACACATAAGGAATAATTTTTCCTGAGAAAACCCACAGAGGTGAGCACTGGCAGGGACTGAACAGGAGCAATTGTCAAATCCCTACTTCAGAGATTCTAAGTGTCCATGATACTGGAGATCATACTAAACTTCTATGCATGATGCAATATATATTTGCTTTCCTGTATGGAAGGAAGCTATAGCTTCGCAGGTAATTTCTGTTAACACCTTAAAAAATCAGGATTAAAAAAAGTGAGACAAGGAACAATCACTACCAAATTTTTGAGATTCACACTGCTCTGAATCCTGGCATGATGCTAGAAACTCAGCCTTAGGCACAGGGCAAGTACAGTATTGCCAGACTCATAGAGAGAACATAGCTATTCTCTAAATATGTAGAGGTAAAAGGAAGATATAAATCTATCTAGAGCTTTAGGCAAATATGAGAGGGAGGATATCAATAATATGTGAAGAAAAAGATAAAACCTCATAAATACCCTTCATGGTTTGGAAGTTGCAATATCAGGATTACTGAAGATCACTGGAAATAAAGGTGTGTGTAAAACACAGCCTGTCTTGTGGAAGGGCTAAAGCAAAACTCAGAGCCACATGAATACTTATCTTTGCTTTTAATGGCTCACTAAAGAAGGTATCAAAGCTAGATAGTCCCTTCTCTCTTTTCTGCCCAAGCCTGACACAAAAATCAGAGAAAGGGGAGGGGCAGCAGTCTCTCTTGACTCTTAGCTCACAATGAGAAGAAACACACTGTCCTAGGACAGCTGAAAGGCCACGCTGACTGTTATACTTGCTCTTTTACCTGGTATGAGACATCAGATCCATGTGCAACATGGCTCTCATCCAGGCCATGCAGGGCTGGTGTTAGGTGAAGGACCCTTATATTCATCATCTGTACTCCTACTCCTCACTTTTTCTTTTTCTCTCTCACAAACACAGGTGTTGGGATTGGATTCACCATCATTTCACAATGGCCAGAAGAAATTTTTCAGACAGTCAGAGACACTGTGACCATCTCCTATTACCAGAATTACAGTGGACTTGAGTACATGTTCTAGTATCAGCAGCCTCCAAGAAATGGTCTGAAGTCAATGGTCAGTATTACCACACTGAGGGAGAAATTCTATGAGGATGGTTACAGTGAGGCCAAGTTTGAGATAAGAAGAGAGTGTTCTGATTATACTGTGATGACAATCAAGAATGTGACATCCAATGATACAGCCTTGTATCTCTGTGCTGCGAGTGATCACACGGTACAGCAAGGGGGTTGAGCACTAAGATAAAATCCCCACCTTCCCTGAGTGAGAGATGAAGTCTCTGAAAAATATGAGGCACTTAGAAGAGGGGCAAACAGAGAGCAGAAAAAAAGACAAGGAACATGTTGGAAGATTGCACACAGGATATTTTGAAAGTGAGAGAGACAAAGCAATAAAGCAGTCTTTAGCTTCAAAGGCAGAAAGCCTTCAGAAATACAAACCCTTAGATCAACATCAAAAATTGAGGCACTGCTGATGCAGTTAGTGAAAGGCAGCATATGTATCTTAACATTAATGCTGCAGAAGCACAGTCATATTCTAGGCCCTCCTAGTTCCCCATAGATGCCACTACAGAATGAGAAAAAGAATACAAAGGAGATGGAGAATTTTAAGTTCTTCCACATACTGATGATGCACCCAAAACTGAGGTACCCAAACTGAGATAGACTGATGTCGGGAGGAGAGCCCAGCCCCTGATTATGGACACAGGAGGATGGCAGAAGTACCAGTGTGGGACAACACACCCAAGGGACCAGGTGTACCTCCCATTGTGGAAGGGACAGCCCTTTGGTATCTTTAAAAGCAAGACTGTGCACTGCAGCATTTTATTCACCTGCTTCACACACTTATTAACTGCAGAATCCCTCCCTTCCTTGCCGCAGAAATGAGCACACTTCTGAGACAGACCAAGGTATTCCTTCATGGCAAAACCTCATATTTAGAGAAAAGAAACCACAAAAAGCTGTCATCTAGTGGTGGTCCTCTTGTAAGGAACAACTGATGGCAGAAATTGCCTCCAATTGTGCCTCTGTCTCCATTACTTGCAGAGACAAACCTTTGATGAACTAGTTGCTCTTCTGTGATGGATCTGGGAATACTGGGGACAGGGTATTATTAGGGTTCCCTCATCTGTCACTGCCTGTCCATGCTCCTGTTTTTATCACATAACCCAAGACTTACTTTTTCTTCAAAGGAAGGGAAATGGCAAATGAAAAAGTAAAAGGTATTTTTAAGGAAGTTTGGCTATACACTTGTGTATTTTGGACTTCTGTTTTTAGCCTGTGGCTTTGGTAGTCTGCATACCATTGTCCAAGCCAATTATCTTCTATGTTCATGTGGAAGGCCTAGCATATGAAGCATTTAAAAATTACAGATAGCAAATGTACTGTGCTGCTCAATGATGTGGCAAGGAATTGGAATCAGTTGTGAGTATGTCCTGTGAAAGATCCTCACACTCCATTTCACCAGCATTGCTAGGAGAGTTTGTACTGCCAGGATGGATCTCTCAATATCATGCTAGGATCCTAGTCTCCAGATCATCCATGCTACATAAATGTTACTTTACTTCCAGGATCTGCTCTGAAAGTAAGAAAACTGTTCTTGGCTAGGGAAATCTAGACCCATGACAGAAACTCATGCTCATTATAGTCTTACCCTGAACACAGAGTAGGCTCTGAAGAGGCTAAATCTAGTTGCATACCAGACTTACTGCAGTCCGCTGTAGACATTTCTGAAAGCCTCAGCTTCCTACACCACCCCTTGCACACTCTTGTAACCAATATTCTGATGTCAGGAGCTGCTCAGTAGCAAGTGTGTCACACTGCTCCTTGCTCCCAGTGAGCCCTCCTCTGCTCCTCACAACACCCTCAAGTCCATGATCTCCTCACTGTTCATACCAGGCTGCAGACATACAGCAGGGAAGCACTAGGGATGCATTGTCTGTCACAGAGCAGAGACATTCTGAGTTCCTTATCCTCATCAGCCTCTGATATTTTTGTTGAAATCATCTTTACACAGGTACAAAATATTCACACTGTTGCCCTCTGGAATTATTACTGGTGATTCAAGGGCCCTGTGAAAGTCTTGGGGGAAAATAGTTCATGCTTGAGTCACTACAGTGGTGACTTTGCGATTACTTTTTTTTTTTCAGGTTGTTTTTTAAATAATCATTCAGTAAACTACCAGGTCCTGAAAGCCATGTTACAGTCTTATCTCAGACCTTTATCATAAGCACTGCAAACCAACTTTTTCAGCACTGGTAATATAACAGAGGAAGGATCTCTTTCTATTTCTCAACTCCTGAGCACTGAAACTTTAGCATGGCATATGCAGTTTTAAGGCCTTGGAATAACAAACTTATCAGTAACTTTTAACATACAGCAGTTTAATTAGATGCCTATTGACTGGTCACAGCTGTGCAATTTCCAGGTAGCAGTAGAAAACCATGGGGATTTCTATGTTCATCTTAAAGTTCTGCAGTCACCATCCTTCTGCAAGCTCTGAGAAACAATTTGATCCTATGCAGTACTTCTTTTGCCACCTTGAAGTGGCTCTGCACAAAGAGCAGCTTTTTACAGAAGCTTCTCATGAAACAGTTACTCTCCTCCTCATCCCACTCCCTGTAATCATAATTATTCAGAACATTAATCAGATCCCTCCTCCCACCATCTTTTCAGTGCAGAGACATGCTCTGAAAAAGGGTTGTTGCTTAACTTTAGGGGTTTGTGGTCAAAAGCTCTGACTGTTTATAAAAATCTTCCTAGTGTCTTTTAGAAATCTATAAACTTCAGGGAGTCTGTGTAGTAGGGCCTGCTGTTTGTAGCTGCTTCTGTAAAAGCTGAAGAATCCAGGATTGGTATAAGTGATGCAATTACTACTTTCCTGCAAATTCTCCCACTAAAATGATACCATTGTTAGAAAATATGTCCCTAGATGTCTCTTTCTTACATACTCTTGTCTTGTCTGAAGTTTTACACAGAGTGGCCCACGAAGCCTGCTATGAAAAACATGGAAATAAAAATCTAGGAACAGTCTTTCCTCTATTCTCTCACTTTCACTCATTTGAATTCATGGCCTGCAAGGCCTTTGCTTTTGGCAAGTTACAGAGGAACCTCAAAGTGGGACAAGACTGGTCTCTGCTGGCATGTCTCGGAAATTGTCTCATGAATGTGACCCGAGGAGATGTTTGAACCATATACTTCTTCAGAATTAATAGAGAAGTGATTTCCTTCTTTTTAAAGCAGGGAAACATATGGGAGAGAGTCTGTTGGTGACAGTAAGGACACTAATGGAGTTGTAGACTGGAGATGAAGGCAGAATAATCTTAAATTAGTTTTAGTACAATGAGTTTAGACCCTGAATAGATAGTGTTGTGACCAGAGGCAGACTAAGAGCAATGCAGGCAAATCATATCCCACTATTAGTGTTATTATTTAGGAAGTAAGATACAAATACAATCCTAAATGTGTTTTTAAAGGAATGTGAACAAATACCTTTGTAATTTCCATAATTAGTGACGTAAGTACCCAGTTTCCTCTTGTAGTGGAGAGGATAACTCAGGGGCATTCTGAAATGACCTGTCCAATACCTTGCCGTCTGTAGTCCTATGTCTTGATCCTAAATGTTTCCGTTTAGTCTGTGTTTCTCATTCCTTTCCATGGGACACTATCAGCTGTTTGCAGCTGAACAGGCATTATCAGAAATTACGTAGTTTTCTGTGATACCTGAAAAGAACAGAAAATAATTTGTGATTTTTCTAGTAGAATGATCTCATTTCAGTGGATCACATCCTCTGTGTTACAGTCTATTTTTTATATCAAGGCAGACTCAAGTGAAGCCATTAAAGAGCAATATGAACAACAGGTTTACTACAGGTACTTAGTTACATCAATGACTATGCATTGAAGTTTTGTGTGAGAAGATTAGGCCAGCTATGTGTAAGGGAGGGAGATAAAAGTAGCCTGTTAACTGTCACCATCAGCTCCCACCCTCCAGACAGTCTGCAAAATGAAGGCTGGCTCTTAAACCCAGAGGAAGCCTTTTCATAGGGAGAGTCATAGGCTCTCTGCCCCAGCTTGTGTTGCAGGTGTGGCTGCAGTGCCACGTTTGTGTCATTCGGTGGCAGAGAGGATAAGGCAAGGTCTTCCCCTGGTGCTCTGACCCATGTGGGCTCCCAGGATTGCTCAACAGCCTGACATTATTGCTTTTCTGTTTGTTGGTTTTTTGTTTTTTTTTTCCTTAATGTTAATCTGAGATTAACAGATTAACATTTGAGATTAATTTGAGAGGCGGCAGGTGTTGGCCGAGTGGTGTAGGTCCCCGCCTGTGGAGCCGGCTCCTCCTCTGAGGACACTGGTTCGAATCCTGGAGGAACTCGCTGTTGCCGTCCGAGCGTGCTCGGCCGTGGCAAGATGAACCTCAGGAGTAAAGGGGGTGGGCCCAGTTCCGCGCACACTGTGCCTCACCTAAAAAAATCCATTGAGCAGGCTTATCCCAAGATCTTCGTTCGCAAAGTTCAGCCAACAACATAGGCTCTGGGAGAAGCTTGTGCTTGTGCTTCCTGTAACAGGGCAATGAGAGGAATACAAGCTTAAAAGCTCAGCATTCTAGTTCCCTTGCTTTCAGAGCAGCTGTAACAAGTGCAGAACAGACCAAAGATGATGCTCCCAAACAAGACCAGGCTACAAACAAAAACACCAGCCTGTAGTAAACAAATAAGTCTCATTGCAAACCAGTTATTGTGGGTGCGAAGTCTCCTTGTCACTTACAGGCCGAAGAGAGCAAGAGTGGAAGGAAAAGCAGCATAATCACTGTCATGATGTTACCAAGTGAAAAGTTAATCCATTTAAAACAAATCAATAAAAGAAAAGAAAGTATTACCTTTTAACTATAAGAAAAAATATTTGTATTATAAATGCAGGGATAGTGGATACACTAAGAGGTAATTGGTCTATCACATAGAAACAGCAATGGCAAAGGAAGGATGTGGCCTGTGGTTCTGTCATGGTTTAACCCCAGGCAGTGACTAAGCTGGAGCAGCTACTTGCTCAGTCCCCACCAGAAGGACTATGGAGAGAATCAGAAGAGTAGAAGTGAAAAAACTCATGGGTTGAAATAAAGACAGTTGAATAGGTAAAGCAAAAGCCATGCACACAAGGAAAACAAAAGAAGGAATTTGTTCACCCCTCCCATGGGCAATGAGGTGTTCAGCCATTGCCAGAACAGCAGGGCCCCATCACATATAACTGTGACTTGGGAAGACAAGCACCATCACTCCAAACATCCCCCTCTTCCTTCTTCTTTTGCCCCAAAGCCTTGCTTTCTATACAGGGCATGACACCATATGATATGGAATGTCTCTTGGAACAGTTGGCATCAGCTATCCCCTCTGTCTCTCCTCCCAACTTCCCATGCACGCCCAGCCTCCTTGCCAGATGGGCAACATGAGAAACAGAAAAGTCCTTGAATTCTGTGTAAGCACTGCTCAGCAATAACAGAAACATTCCCATCTTATCAACACCGCTTCCAGCACAAATTGAAAACACAACCCCACACTAGCCTCTGTGAAAAAAAAAGTAACTCTATTTCAGTCAAAACCAGGACAGGTTCTCGTGGTGATCTTTCATGGTTAACCAGTCGGTTGACAAAAATGGGAGGGTGGAGTCATGGGTGGGATCATTTTTGTATGAGGTTGTATCATTGTGTGGACAGGGGATACACGATGATACATTCTCCAGGACGCCTTTACAAAAACCCATATAAGCATAAGCCTTGCGTTAAGGCAGCTGAAGAGACTTCTGCAGCAGAATGGGCATGTTCTGCCTTGTTTTTTTCTTGACAGACCCAATATGCTAGGACTTTCATCATCTGAGAACTAAGCCTGCCCTCTCTGGGAAACAAACTAAGAAATTTTGAGATACTGAAATAATGTTCACCAAACCAAATTGACTGCAGATGCACTTAAAGCTTATCAGAGCACGTGAAGCAGAAATTGGTACTTTTTCTGACACACTAGTGTTTGCAATAGACCACAAAATTGTTCTTTATTAATGTGATGAAAGTGCCAGAAAAAGAATTCTGACATGCAGCAGAGGCACTATATAAAATGTGTTGGGTTTTTCTCTCTTAAGTAAGCCTCCAGTGTCCACTGACTGACTCATGCCTGTGAGAACAAAGGTTGTCTCCAATCCTTCTCCACACTACCTCTCTGCAGTTCTTCCTACTTTTTAACCGGAGGTTTGTCTGAGACCAGTCAACTGATAATTCTGGGGTCTCCTTCTATGGATTATTTTAACATATCAGGAAATTGGACTTCTGAAATCCTGTTCAAGACAATTGGCCTGTCATGGAAGGGAAAACAAATAGACTTGTTTTAGGTCAGTGCTAAAGGCGAACCAACTACATTTGACTATGAAAACCACAAAACAAGTATTATTTGATTATGAACTCCATCCTTCACATTGCTAGGTGCAGAAGACTGGCAGTGAGGAAGCTCTAGTTGTAGAGGAGTTGTTTCTCGACAATGACAGCCTTTGGCTACATCTGTATGTTTTTGAGATCTGCAAAATGAGAATAGCAGGTATTGTCAGTGAAGTAACATGGAGATTGGAGAAAGGTTGCAAAAACAACTTGAGGTGAAATGTAGACAATAAGTATCAAAAAACTCTGGCAAATTTGTTTATGAATGCTGCAGATTAAACAATAGATTTCAAGTTGTTTTTCTGTCAAATCCCTTCAGACAGACCTTGAGTGACTTTTGGGATTCCAAATACAGTAATAATTGCTTAAACTTCTGCTTATAGTAAATCAACTGCAAGTGCAGTGTGTTCCTTTTCTTAGCTTATGGTACAACGCTTTGTCACTGTGAATGCTAATGATTTGGCTTTCGGTGATGGCACAAAAGTTACAGTAATAGGTAAGAAATTTTTGTTTTCTCTTTTAATTTTCTATCAAACCCCTTCAGACAGAGATTGGGTGATCTCTAGGGTTCCAAACACAGTCATAAATGCTTAAGCTTCTGCTTATAGTAAGTCAGCTGCAGTGCATCCCTTTTCTTAACTTATGATACAACAGTTTCTCATTGTGAATGCCCGTGATATGGTTTTTGGTGACGGCACAAAAGTGACAGTAGTAGGTAAGAAATTTTATGTTTTCTTTTTTAATTCACTTCTCTTCAGGGAAATACTCTTCATCATTGTTCTCCCTTTCATTGTTAAACCAGTGTTCTCCTGATGTGCTAGTAAACCAGTCTACTTCAGAGAGTAGACTAAGTGTAGTACCCTAGGTAAGTACACACGTTTCATTTTGGAGAACTAAATTAATACATTTCAGTGAATAAAAAGTTGTCCATATAAAAAAATAGCATAGGGAATGGGTTAAAAAAAAATGTTTGCATAATGTAAAAAAAAATTCTCTTAATAAATTGACATGTGTAAGAATCCTTACACCCCAAAAGTATAACTATTCTCTGTAGTGCTAGTTCTCCCAGCGTTACAGACAATTAAGAACAAGCCAATGAAAAGCTATTTATCTCTCTGGAAAGAACTGACTTACAGTTACACTTTGATTAGGTCTAGAAAACAAAATCAGGACTATACATCTTAAACTACTTTGGATCTTTTCAGGGTAAACTAAAATGTGTTATCTCAAATAACTGTGAAAAACAAATGTGCTAGTATTTTTGGTTGATAAAACAGAAGGCATAAATAAATACTCGACTTTATAATAAGCAATACTAAGAGATCTCTGCAACTGTTTAATTCCTTGTTGTCATAGAAAGAAACTCTCCACAGCACAGCAAGTTTCCACTAAACAGGCTCATCAGGGTGGTGATAAAAGATCGTTAAGGACAACAGTCTCTCTGTTTCAGAATGGGTGCTAAACAGCCGCTGAAAACCAAAGAAGCAGAGTATATAATTCATTTCAAATATAAGGATCTCTCAGGGAATATTTCTTTCTGGGCCACATTTATGGATTTGGATTCCTTAAATCCAGGGGAAAACAAGATTCCTTCTAAGACTGATAAATGATGGTGATTTTTTCTTCTCATTGTACTTCTCCTGGAGTCAGAAGAATTGATACCTCAGACTTTTGTATTACATTGTGCCATTACAGAATAAATTGATTAGAAGTTATAAAATTCAATCTGCATGGGAAAAAAATTCATTGATCAAATCATTTTCAAAAATCCAATGTGTATCTGAAGTGCCTGAACTGATGAAAATGAATACACTGATCCCTCATTGACCACAGTCAATTAGGCAGTTAATTTGAATTAACTAATTAACTAAATTGAATTAACTAATTCACTAAGAGAACAAAAAGAATAAAAGCAGAGACTTCTATCCAGGGAAAGAGAAAGGGAAGCATGTTTAGGAACTGCTACAATTGTGAGAGTGGACCAGGATCCTGTGCTATATGTTAAAATTATATTGCAAGTGAAGAAAAAAATATTTTCTAACATTACACCTAATAAATAGATAACTATCGTCTAAAGAAATGATGAAAGCTGCAGCAACTGATTCATGTAAGCCCAGAGCAAAAGGGCCCTGGACACAGTATTTTTGATATTGATCTCAGCAGGTTAGACACCAGATGTAGTGGTGTTCCCTTACAGATCTTTGTTTTTAGGGGACCATAGATTACTGTACTTTGTGTTTCTTCTTTTGCTGGTACCACATGAGGGGAAGGTTAGTCCACAGGTTTGGCTCAGAGGACTGAAAGTAAAGGGGAGGTTTTTCTGCAGCTGCAAAACAGTGTGAATAATGACAGACTGTTTTTTGGTGATGGGACAAAACTCACAGTCATAGGTAAGTCAGAAATCAGATCTCTGTGATATATGTGATACCAGTTTAGGGGACAAGAGCACTCTTCATTCAAAGCAGAATAATTATCTGTGATAATTTTTCATACAGCCATGAGAACAGGATTAATGCTTTATTGGTTGCTTATTAAAATGAGATACCCTTTTATGGAAGTGTAGGATTTGCAGGCACAGAGTTTGAGATCCTTGTATATGTAGCCTTTGTCTTTCATTTCTGGGAACATCATGAAAGGAGAAAGGAATAAATAATTCTGTTTCATCCCATTCCCCAAGAAAACAGTATAGAGACTGAGAATGAAAAATGCTTCTTTGGTCTGCAGGTTTTTGCAGTTCATCTATGTACCAATCTAAAGCCCTGTTTCAGAGTACTAGTCTGGATTCTCCTGTGTGCTGAATCAAGCAGGGAAAGAGTAATGTTGCTGGCACTTTTCTTGCCTCTCCATAGACGGCTGGCAGGCTACCTAAAGTTGCTCTGGGACACTGGCATCTGCTAACAATCCTTTTCACAACTTCTAATTCTCTCAGGGCACTTTTCTCCTCTATTCTTTCTCCATTCTTTCTCCTTTTCCTGATTTGCTTTCCCTCTCTTCTCCCCTCCCAGCAAAGAATTTAACATCGCCTATATCAAGGCATTTTGGAATCACAGGGCAAAGTAGCCTACTCCGTCTGCTAGTGCCTTATCTGATAGCAAGCTGTAGAAATACACCCTGGTGCCTGCTCCTTTAAATATTACCATTTGAAGGAACTAAGTGTCTGGCAGGAAGAGCATAATGGCACTGCAGGTTATAGCCTGACTGTGTGCAGCCGTGTAACTGATCCACTTACCTTTGGAGCTGGCACTGTGCTCAGAGTTATAGGTAAGCAGCTGTGATTAACCCAAGTGCTCAGTGTGGAGGACACATGAAAATTTCCCTTGCATTAATGAGATGCAGCATATACACAGACAATTTTAAAATGAGAGTAGGAGTGAAAGATAACAAGAAATCATGAAACTGACCTTGCCACGATGGGAATGGAGGAACTGTGGTACTTTTTCTCTTAGGTAGGTGAAGACTGTGTGGCTGGGAATGCATGGGTTTATGCACAGAAATGATTAAGCTTTGTGTCAGTGTCTACCATGAACAATGTGGAAGATCAGAACACAATGGGCTGTTGATAACATAATTTTCTGGTTGCATCTGTTCTTGCTTTTACCACTCTCTTTATTGCATTCAAAACATGCTCGTTTTCTGGCTTTCTTTGTCTTTCCGGTAGTTTTATCATTCTTTCTGTCTATGTTTTTCACCTACTTTCCTCTTTGTCATTTTTTTGGTCTTTTTGTATCTCCCATTTTTCTTTTGTGTCCTCCATTTGTTTCCATCTCTTCACTCATTAGCCATTTAGTCTGTGAGCCAATGAACTTGTCAGAGATATGTGTTGGATAGGCAAAAATCATAGAGCCAAGTGCTAAACGGGAGTACTAAAAGTGATCAACCTCTCCTGTATGCACTGAAGGGGAAGCAGAGCAGTGCCAAACCTTCTAGAGTGTTATCTGTATTAATATCTAGGTACCACTTCTAAGTCTGTACAAGCTCACAATTTTTCACAAAGCACCCCAGGGACCCTTGTAGAGTAAGCACTTGGTGATCATGATTAAGGCTAAAATTTGAATGCAAACACCAAAAGTTGAGATCTATGCAAGACATAAATTTCTGCTAATTCTGCCAACTCTTACTCTACAAGGGAGAGAGTGATCAGGAAGAACATCTACAATTTATGGTGCCTTCACACTGAAAGAACTATAATAGTTTTCTGTTTGGCTCCATAATTCTCTCAGCATTTCTGTTTCTACAAGCATTCTGCTGACCTGTTGCCTTTATCATGCTAGACGAGTTAAAAAGGCACTCTACTAAGTATATGGGGGGAAAAATAGGTTTAGGGTCAGTGCCTGGCTTCTGATTAACTTCCCACTGCTGCTTTTTACATCCTTTTTACTGAAATCTGTTCTCATTAGTCTTATATGTAGATATTAAACACTTCAGGACAGGGGACAACTTTTGGTTTGTAGTGTATGGAATCTTGCATCATTTTGGGAAGAAGTGTAGCCTAGGATGAGGGCTTCTCATATCTAGGATAACCTGTACAAAAAATTGTGTAGAGATATTTAGTAGTCTTAAAAAAGGATGGTAAGTTAAGACCCAAAGCAAAACTCATCCCAGGTTGATTAATATCACCTACCTCAAATGTTCTTCATTTCAGACAGTGAGAAAGATTAGGTCCTTCCTTTCAAGTCACCTCTTAAGTAGGGGGTTTGAGTAGAGTACCACATGGCAGTGTCATTCTGAACCATCTGTCTTGACTACATCTTGAGCAATGTAACTCAGTCCTTTGAAGATGCTTGTGCCTTAACTATTAATGCAATGTTACAAGTACAGGCTTTACAGCATAACTGGGTGCTTTTCTGCCCACCTGTTTGCTCAGCTTCTTTCCCACTTCCCTATTCTTCTGACAGAGGCAATACTAGAAATTCAAATACTCATGCATTTCTGTAGTCAGACCTTTCATGTTTCTGTATAAGGGGGGAAAACAAATGCTTTCAGTTTCCTGGTGTCCAATATGTAATACATATTAATTGCCTAATAAACAATTGTTTAAAGGCCAGGAATATCAGGAGTAAAACAGCACAGATATACTATAATTTTAAGGAATTTCTGACTGAACCAAGTAATGAAGGCTCTGGGCCATATTGCTTTCTATTTCAGAGAAGAACAGGGAAATCATACCTCCAGCTGTGGCCATCTTTTCCCCATCAAAGCAGGAGATCCAGCAGAAGAACAAGGCCACACTGGTATGCCTGGCCTCTGGTTTCTACCCTGACCACCTGACTCTGGTCTGGAGGGTAAATGACGTTAAAAGGACAGAAGGAGTGGGGACAGATGAAGTCTCCACACAGAATGGGAGTACCTACTCATTGACCAGCCGACTGAGGATCCCAGCCTGGGAATGGTTCAACCCTTTGAATCGTTTTGAGTGTGTTGCCAATTTTTTTCGGAATGGAAAAGAGGAATCCATACACAAATTTATCCGTGGTGATGCTGGTGAGTGAAAAAAAGTGTATCACCCTTCTGTACAAACTGGAAATCACAAATCAAAAGACTGTGTGTTATGATATGAAACACATCTATATAAAACAGCTATCCAGGGTATTGTTATGGCACAAATACATATCTAAATATGTAGGTCTTAGCATATGTCTCTTCATATTCCTGGGCCTCTCTATCTACATCGGCATTATACATCTATACTTTTACAGCTTTTCACTGAGAAATCTCTGCAGTATAATAAAATATATAGTATAATAAAATGTATAGTAAAATTAATATTTTGTAAACTGAAACTTCTAAAATTTGTGTTCTGTTTGATTTGAAGAGAAACATGACTTTTAGTTTATTTTTGTCTTTCAGGTTGTGCAGTCACAGAAGGTATGTGTCTTCTTACAAGCAAATATCTGCATGTATTTTAATTCTAGTTTTACTGTCACTAAGTACAAGTTGCGTAAGATTTCTACTACATAATTACCTTCTACTTTCTTATCTAAGTTACTTGTATGTTAGATTTTGAAAAAGGAAACAAATACTTTGGGAGTATTGTTTGCACATAATATATATAGTGGTGGTGTTGAGTTTTAGCTTTTCCCTATGATTCCCTTTTGAGCATACAGGAGAAATTGTGGAACCTTCCTGTAGAGCATAATTTGCTCTTTATCATCTCCTCCTGTCCTTAACATTCGCTTCTGTTAGGAAGATTCTTGTTCAGTCATGAAAGAAATTATTCATACTTATCCAAGTGATTATGACATCAAGATTCATAATCCAAAATTCTAAACATTTCTTAATATAAAATTCAGACTACTTCTCATTTCAGGGCACATCATCCCCCAGACTGGAGTTATGTATAGAGGATATTCAGATTACAAACTACATTTCTTTCCTCTCTGTATACACATGTACTGACTGACTCCTGTCTTTCACCAACTTCCTTAATGCTTCAGGAACCTTAAGGCTGAACCAACACTGAGCTGGTATCAGCTCAGTAGTATCTCAACACTACTGCAACTCCTTAACAGTGAAAAATCTACAAGCATGAAAGTTCCAGATACCATGTTATTCTGGGCTGTGCAAAACTTTCCTGATATGTCAGCAGCACTCATAAGGCCACTGACAGTAATGAGAGAAAAAAAATTCATATCTTGTGATTCATCTTGTTTTGTGTTCCTAAGAGGGAATTTAGGTGAACTGCCTAGTTTTTCCGTAGGTGTGGCAGTACAGTACTTTCTTAGCATAAAGCCAATCTGTCTTTCCTAGGCTAGCTTTCTCTTTTGGTTCTTTGTATCACAATCCTCTTACTTATCTCCTGCTATCTGGTGTCAACAAAGGCATTCATTTGGCTCTAGCTTCTTTATGTTGTTTAGCTAAAGATTTCAAGGGTTCATATTTGATTAAAGCTACATTAGATCTAGTATCTCGTGGTGATGATAATTCAATACACAAATGATGTTTTCTTTGCAGAGTGGTACTTGCGGTATGGAAATTCTGCGAAGCTCACTTACCTCATTCTCTGTGGCAAAGCCTTCATCTATGCAGTTTTGGTGAGCAGTCTAGTGTGGGCAGCCAAGGTAAGCCAGTGTGCCACCTGAAGGCTGAGCTTGCTTGCTAGTCAAGGATCAGTGGATGCAGGCTAGATCTATTCTCAGACCTGTGGCTGATCTGCAGGTATTCTGCCAGGTTTTGTGGAGTCTAGTTTGAAAAATCACAACACATGAGTTTTCTATTACTGCTTTTCCAGAACTCAAATAAAATCAGCACTATCTAGCAAAGAAATTCCTTCTCAAAATACTCTTTAAACCCATGAAAAAGATGAGAATTAAGGACAAATTCTCTAGAAAGTAAAGAAGGGAAATAGCAGATATATCATACTTTGCTGTAACCATTGAAAAGGGACTTACACCTGCAGTGAAAATAACACTCAGGTTTTTTGAAGAGATACAAGGGATAAATCTGAACAAACATTTACAAAGATTTACAAAGAACAGTGGGATAAATCTGAACAAATGGGAAAGTTGAACTAACTACCAGGAAATAGTTTTTATTAATAAGTTTCTCATATTGCTGAAAGGCATATCTGGTGAGAGCAGTGGAAGCCTCAACACATGTCCCTTTATAAGCAGGACAGGGAGATATATTTGAAAAGTGACCTGATAGAGTTGAGTGTAAGTGTGAACACAATCTCAATTGTAATTTTGGACCTTTTCCAAGGATACTAAAGGGAGGAGGTTTGTACTTTACTGAATCACAATCATAGAATCACAGAATGCTTTAGTTCAGAAAGAAACTTTAAAGATCATGTAGTTTCAATCCTTCTGCCATGGGCAGGAACATCTTTTACTAGACCAGGTTGCTCAAAGCCCCTTACAACCTGGCCTTGAACACTTCCAGGGATGGGACATCCACAGCTTCTCTGGGCAACTCGTTCCACTGGCTCACCACCCTTGCCACAATCAGAAGCGATCCCGTATCAGTTTAAAACCAATGCCCCTTGTTCTTTCACTGCAGGCCTTGATTAAACACCTCTTAGTTTTCTTAAAAGCACCCTTGTAAATTGAAGGTCTCTCCAGAGGCTTCTCTTCTCCCTTCTGAAAGGGGTTGTTCTCTCTGTCTTCATATCAACCCTCTGACAATGTTTTGTGGCCCTCCTCTGTATCTGCTTAACGTGTCCCTGTGTTTCCTGCGCTGGGGCCTCCAGAGCTGGACACAGTAGTCCAGGTGGGGACAGGGAAGTCACATGAGAGCAGAGCAAAGGGACAGAAACACTTCCTTCAACTTGCTGGCCACACAGTTGTTGATGTAGCCTGGGATACACTTGGCCATTTGGGCTTCAAGTACACACAGCTGACTGACATACAATTTTTCATCAGCCAGTATCCCAAAATCCTTCTCCCCAGGGCTGCTCTCAAGCCACTTATCCCCCAGTCTGTACTGATCCTGGTGGTTGCAGGGTTCATGTGGGCCTGCCTAGTCTTTAAGTCTGTCCAGGTCCCTCTGGATGACAACCCTTCCCTCAAGCACACAACTTCCACTCAGCTTGGAAGCAAGTTCATCTGTGAGCTCGCTGAGGGTGCACTCAATCCCAGTATCAATGACACATTGCTGAAGGCATTAAATACTATTGGCCCCAGTATGGACCCTTGAGGGAAACCATTTGTTATGGGTTTCCACTTGGACATTGAACACTGATGGTAACTCTCTGGGCACAGTCTTCCAGCTAACTCCTGTATTTGTTTCTTTCATTTGGTGGTTGTTGCTGCTGTTATTATTATCAAATTTTAATTAGTATTATTATTTTTATTCTGTTTTGTTTTCAATTAGGCTGGTGGCAAGTTGTATGGAGGATAAATGAAGAGTCCTCTTCATCACATCAGGAAGAACACAGAAAGTTGTACCCTTTTCCTTTCCATAGCAAAGAATCTATGCTTCTAAGAACTTCTAAATATTATTTTTTGTTGATTTTTTGTCCCCTTCCTGTTCTCATGTTCTCCTCTTTGTTGTAATTACTGCTGAGTTTTTCCTGTGCCTCCATATCATATTGAATCATATTGTATGGTATCATATATTTAAAACTATTCTCTTTTTAATGCTCAGAGGCAGAGAAGTCAGCTCCTTGATTTAGGAATAAAGTTTTAGCTTCTTTTTCATTGAAAAAGCTTGTGCTGTTTTTCAATTTGGTCTTTTGTAGTAATAATGTCCTATCACACAACTTTCAGTGATGAGTAGTGTCATTAGGAACATTAAAGATCATTCACTGACAATCCTTATAGGAATAACTTGTCTATTATGGGAACAGTAGAAGACTCATCCAGTACTTAGACTGTATACCAACAGCTAGAGCGGGACTGCAGGCTTTAGAAGCTTGCACACTCCAGTGGCTGATTTCTAGCCAAAGCAGATGCATAATTCAAAGGAAACAGAACTCGAGCCAGATGAGAAGTGACACCCACTCAGCATGGTAGCTGCTTTTTCTCTCACCATGTTCTTACTTGAGATTAGCTTGGTGATGGCACCAGACTCATTGAGTTAGTGAAGAAAAATTTTGTGAATAGATTAAAGATCCCCCGACAGTTAATGTGTTTGTTTCAAAAGGTTCTGATGACAGATTTAAGAAGAAGCTGGTGTATTTTTTTTAATGTCATTAAAGGAAAAAAAAAAGGTATATCTTAGTGCTAGAGGACAGATGGATATATTCTCATAAAATTGAGTTATTTTTCCTGCTGTGTGGTTGTTAGTCCTTTAATCTCCTCAAAACACAAGAAAATACCATATTGAACAAAGAGATGCATTGTGTATTCTGACTATGGAAATTACTTATGTAGTCTTATGGCTGTTTCAAACAAAATGGAGAACTGTTTCCTGAAACTACTTTTTACAAAAATGCCTTTAGGAGTCTCACATTCACAAGATATAAACAAACTGGTCTAGTGGAAGATGTTCCTGCCCATGGCACGGGGTTTGGAACTAGATGATCTTTAAGGTCCTTTCTAACCCAAACCATTCTATGATTCTATGAGTCTATGAAATGGAACACTTTTTTATATCCTGAACCAAACAATTTAATTGTCCCTCAATAATTCACATGAAGTCTTAGCATTTGCTTCACTATTAAAAAGGAAATTTGAGTTGATTTATCTATTACACAAACTCAGCACAGAGAAATAGTCTTGCCATTTGGACACCTACCTGTGAGATTTTATGAAATTTAGCATTAATTTTTAGTTGTGCTTACACAGAACCACTGCAATTTGGAGGAGAAACCAAGCTGACTGCTACAATTAATAAGATGTTATTTGCAAAGTATGTTTGAAATACACAAAGGAAACCCAGAAAGATTGATTTTCTTTCAATTGCTTCTTTTTATACCTACTTTTTCTATTTTAGTCAAGCCACGTTTAAGTTTCTCAATGTATCAATGAGAGAGATGATCGGTCCTACAGTTGCAATTGTTATTTTCATAAATACTTTCTGCCATGTTTACCCTGACCATTGTAAAAGACTGTCTGGGTTATTTTTGCTTTTAAAAGATTTAAGAGAATAGACAATAATACATGTGAAGGGAAAATTCCTAAAGAGAAACACAGACATCTTCTGGGATGTCCCTAGAAGAAAAAAGAAGATGTTTGGATCCTTGAAGCAAAAAAAAACCCATAAATTATCTTGCAGATCAAGGCACTAACAATCTATTCAGTAATAGAAAGATAGTCTAAGGGACAAACTAGAGTTCTAATTATGGATTTTAGGAGGAGAAGAAGGGCTGATGACAAGGAACTTTTGTCTGAAAATCAAAACAAAATACTAATATACTTCAGAAACAGCGTTTGAAACAAAAAGACAAAGCACATAATCCAAGGCGAAGGAGGAAAAAAAGGTTGGTGAGCACTTTCTGTGCCAAGTATGACATGGAATAGGGGAAAATTATCTGTTGCCACAAACCAGTGTTCCAGAGTCATGAGAACAGAAAACAAACAGCCTCACACTCCTCATAGTTGGTGAATATCCCAAAATTTCCTAGATCACAGAAGATGGGAAAGTGATGAGAGAGGGAACCAAGGAGTTAATGAAGGCTTTTTTGTCCTCAACCCTTCAAATCCTTAACTCTGTTTCAATAGACATGTACTATTATTTTTTTATTATTTCCCTCTCAAATTCAGACAACTCAGTGATTACTCTGAGTGATATGTAGAGGCTAAGAACAAAGCTGAGTGCATCTGTCACTTTTTTTGCACCTTCCTTGATAAATATTTTTGTTAACCCATGCCAGAGGTACTGAGCTTCCTGTGGGAGTCAGCCTTTGTGTATCTGAAGCAAGATCTCACAGGAAATGTGAACAGTAGAAATTCTTCCTGGTGACTAGGATGGAACTTTAAAAGTACTTGAAAAATGTGCCTAGTTTTGAGTCCCTCCTCACTTGAGGCAGGCAGAACATTAAATACGGGAGAGGAGAAAACAGATTTTGTGAGATAAACACCTGATCATTGCATTACATGTGTTGAATTGCTGAAAGGAGAGTCCATGGGTGAGGGATTTGCAATTACGTGATTCAAAATTCTGCAGAATTCAATAAGAAATGAGGGTAAATGTCAGGCTGTGTGGTTGCACTTCAACCTGCAGGACTGCAAAAAGTTAGGATATATGACAAGTCACCTAAAAAAAAAGATAAGTCATTTTCTGTGACATTTATCAATTTTTGCTAAATAAACCAGTTACTGAATTTGTCCTGTGAATAGGACAGTTTAGTGTTAAAAATAACAGGATAATAAAACTGTAAAGAAAGTTAGCAAACAGGCAACCTTAATGGCATAAACTGAAGGGAATGAGAAAGTTGAGACAGGACCAAAGAAAAGACCTCGAGTCAAACAAGTGCATTCTGAAAGAATATAACTACCTCTACTGTGCAGAACTCCTAAGACTCTACTCAGTGTTTGCAGAGCCTATCAGCTTTATTCCAGCAGAACTGAATTATGTGACTGGCCAAGTCTTTGCCACACAATTAAATTTCCTATGGAGTGAGCTAATAATTATGATTCCCTCTTATTAATGGAGTCTATCTCCCACTGCTCTATCTAAATGGAATGTGTGACCAAGAAAACAAAAAGGCAGAAGTAGGACTAGGAAAGATGTAAATGATATTCATCAGGAACTGCTAAAAGATGTGAAGGCTGCAGGGAAAGAAAGCAAGAATGGGTTCAAATGAAAGATACTGTATATTACAGTGTATATAATGATTCCTAAAAATTGTGAAGATATTGATGTCAAACTACAGCATCAGACAATAAAGTGCTTTACTATTGACAGAAAATTGAGGGTTGCTTTTATGCTGTGATTTGTCTACTATTCTGAAAGAAAAAAAATTAAAGATGTAACATGGTTATCAATGACAGCCCAGCTGGGATAAGTGTTAGTAGTTTCAATATTATCCTATGAGGCTCTGCTCTTCCAATATCAAGTATTTTGGAGAAGAAACAAATGTAACAGTCCTCAGCAAGCAGGAACCCTGAGAAGGTTGTGCAAGGGGCACATTTCAGAGAGCATGACAAAGATAAGCAGAGAAGTCTTTGGATTCAGATGATGAGTTCTTTTCCCAAGATGCCTCATTATTCATGTTCTATGAAGTTAGAACAGACTAGAGCACAGCAGAATGCAATATTAAAAACACTTCTAGCTCAATCTGGTACACATTAAGATTAATATAATTTACAAGGACTGCTGGTGGAAATAGCTGCATTTATCAAGCCTGTCAAAAAAACCCAGATCAATCTTGACCTCACACCTAGACTTGTGGGGGGGCTATGGCAGAACTTGGTCAGAATAAATGGAGGACAAACTTGAGGACAGGTGTTTCAGAGCAGACAAACCACAGTATGATGGAACGACACAACAGTTCTATGTAGGGGGGAAAAAAAAAAAGGGCAAATAACTGGGATTTCCTTTAAGATTCTGTAATAAAAAGACTGTTTCTACACTGCACTCATATATTCCAGCCCTTGGAAATTAAGATCAAGCACAGGACTCCAATTGTGTTTTTCTCCAAACTTGCTATAAGCCATGTAATTCTCACTCCCACACACACCCTCTATTACACAAATGATTGTGCAAACAGAGCACTTTAAAAGGGGGGTTGGTGCATATCTGGGGTCAAATAATATCTTTTTTTTTTTTTCCTGACACTGCAGTATCTTCAATGGAGAGTTAAACCCTTCATGTTTTCCTCTCTTGACAGTGAGTTTGTTTGTCTGTATATACATCTGTGTATGCAAAAAGATA
This sequence comes from Formicarius rufipectus, assembly GCA_013399695.1. Lineage (NCBI taxonomy): Eukaryota > Metazoa > Chordata > Aves > Passeriformes > Formicariidae > Formicarius > Formicarius rufipectus. The sequence continues at coordinate 24,987 of VXAU01002868.1, forward strand.
TGTGACTTGTGTATATGTGTCTCAGTATGTCCCTGTGTTTGCTTTTGCTGGCAGGCACTGCTAATTTCCTAAACAGATGTAGGAATAATGCAGGCCAAGGTAAAGGAGTGTTTGGGATGCTTTGGAAGCAGAAGATCTGAAAATGCAATAGAAGGGCAGAAGGAGTAGGAGGCATCAAGCGGAGACCCTGTAGGGAATTTCTGTCTAGCATAGAGTCAACAGCAGAGGAAAATGGCACTGAAGAGCTGAAAAGAAAATGGTACCTCAGAATGAGAGCAGGTGATGTGCCAAATGGGTTTAAAAGTGTGCCTTTAAGAGAATAGCTGTTGAATTTTATCAAAACAGGATGTGGTTTGACATTTACTCAAAGGAAAAATAAGATAATTTGATAACACATCGGCCTCGCTTAGCACACTACCACCTCAGCCTCTCAGGATGAGGCACAGGATGTGGCTTTCTGTTCACCATTTTACAGTTGGACAGAAACAGGGACACATAAGGGGCCTTATGAAAGCTGTTGGGTTTTTTTGTCTCAAGTTAGCACACCATCTTCTTGTTACTGAAGTCTGCAGATGGGTCCTGCATGTGCAGCTGCTTTTCTGTTATGCAACATAGAAAAAATGAAAGATTTGTGGGTTCGGGGGAGTTACTGATGTGCTTTTACAAATTTGAAAAAACCTCATACTTTTTCTAGACATCTCAAATCAGCAAAGCAAGATAATAAAAATCATAGATTTGTAGAAAAATTTTGATGGGAGGGGACTTCTGGAAGTCTCTCAATCCAAATTACTGTTCAAAACAGGGCAAACTGCAGTGCTAGATCATGTTGCTCAGAGCTTTGTCCGGGTGATTTCTAAATATCTTCAAGGACAGAGATTTGACAAGATCTCCGAGAAACCTGTTCTAGTGCTGAAGCATCATCAAAGTGAAATATTTTTCATTCTGTCTAATTAGAGTTTATCTTGCTGCAGCTTGTTCCCACTGGCTTCCACTGTTGCACTCTTAGACCACAATTCTGAGCAGTTGAATAAATGCAATTAGTTATTTTTTGCTGCCTTCTCTCCATGATGAACAAAATTGATTCCCTCAAACTCTTTTCTTATGTTTATGCTCCAGTTCCCTGATCATCTTAGCGACTGGCCCTCTGCTGGAATCTACAATTTTTGATGTCTCTGTTGTACTGGGGCAGGGATGTTTATGGACAATAGAGGTGGTGTTCCAAGTATAGCCTCAAAGGTGCTTCAATGTGCTAGCTGCATTCTTGTTGATGCAACCAAATATACAATTAGCCTTCATTGCTGAAAGGGTTTGCTGCTAATTCATGTTCAGTGGCTTTCCTGCAAAGTTGCTCTCTAGCCAGTCAGCTGATATTTAAAGGGCTCATCAGATAAAGGTTCTTCCACCTTTTCTCCAGGGATGTGCCTGTAATCCAGTAATTCCCCTCCCAAAGAAGAAATGCTGTGCAGTAATCACAAATTGAAAACTTCCCTTGAAGATCAGTATGGTTATCCTTCATGTGTGGTAATACACCTTTGCCCTACAACATTTACAATATAATTTGACATAATTCAGATAGGGATAAGAATAATCTTACAGTGCAGATGCTCTTTCTATATATGAAATATTCTCATTCTACATCTTTTATTTAAACCTTTCCAAAATTGGAAAAACATCATTACTATTCTCTATTTCAGAACTAGCAAATTATGCAGACAACTTTTATACATCAAAAGAACCTGGCTTAGTGTTTGGGATGTGTTTGGGTTTTGTTTTTTGGGTTTTGTTTGTTTGCGGTTTTGTTTTTGTTTGTTTGGTTGGTTGGTTTTGTTTGTTTGGTGGTTGTTGTTGTTGTTATTTAGATCAGTTTTGGACAATTTGTTATATTGTCATCATGGAAAGCTTACACCAAAGAGTACCTCAGGCTATGACTACTCCCACTGCATCAATGACACTCTGAGAGAATGGTGGTGATGGAAAGATACTGGTAAGCCTTTTTGTGTGAGACACAGGACTCTTCATGTCAAACTTGAAATATTCCATCGGGAGAGATTACGTAGCAAATAAACTTACAGTCACATCCTGCTTGTTCATCCTTCTACATTTTTGTCTTCAAAATATGGATGGTCTCTGATGCAGAGTTCATACTAGGACTTAGGTCACAGTCAGAAAGACCTACAAGACTTTGAGAAACATGGCAATGTTGCCTGGGAGAAAAGAAATCCTCAGAACTCAGCTGTAGAAAGAAGGAATAAACCAGATTAATACAGACTGTTGCTACTGATTAAATTGTGGGAAAGGTACATAAAAAAGACAGATGTGACACACATAGTGGCATGGGCTTCACTAGGTAGCCAGAAGTAAACTTGATAGACAGAAATACTTCTCAACAAATTAACATCTACATGTTATTTTTTTCTTCGGGATGAATTAATTCTAAGTTACTTACTACTTTGACTATCTCTCTTTCCACCCACATATTTCCACTCCATACACATACAACTTTTCAGGACTGTGTCTATGCACCTGCAGGCCATGGTAATGGTTGCTCTTTTGTCATTTTAATCCAATCTGTTGCATATTAGTTCTGTTTAGCTTCTGTTCTTGTACCATCTTTTGTTCAGGCTCCTTCTCATCACTGTTGACAATGGTAATTCAACAGTTTTCTTGTGATTAGGGTAAGATTTCCAAGCACAGTGAAAAACATTGTGGTTTCCACTGCTTTACAATAATCAGGAGGAACAGAAGTGCACATAGAAGTCGCTGTCTCCAAAGTATTTCAGATTTGTATATGTCAAGTAACTGTTCTGTGTCAGTAAGAAAGTGGTTCAGATGACAATAACTTCTGGCTATGTAGACTGCAGTTTCCATTTCCTTTATTTTATGTCTGCATTTCATTAACCATCTTTATTGATTGTCCTGATGAGATATAAGATTAATGGCTTATCAGGAAAGAGGAGTTCATAAAATAGCCTGCACTTCACATACCTATTTTGCCTAGGTTTTGTTTCTACCTATTCTTGTTCCAACTTCTTGGCAACATCTTGCTTGTGAATAGGCTATTGACCTACACACTCTATTCCTGCACTGAGAGTGACTCCCTATGGAGGGAAGATTCTGAAAGGAGAGAGGTTTATGTAAAGAAAGCAAGTGACTTTGAAGTGTTGTGTCTTCACTGCTAGCACAGAAATAGACAGCTGAATTGTTCATCGTCACAGATAAAATATCCAAATTGAAATCTGCAAGGCTTGGACGTTCAGCTAGGAATCCATTGGGAATGTCACCCTCTTGTTTTCGATTTTCACCAATGGAATAATAAACCAATTGCAGCCCCTTTCCTGGCTGTTGCATATACCAGTACATAGAATTGTGTTTATTATTTTGATTGCATTTCAGAGTAGCTTTCTCATCTTCTCTCAGCACAAGACTTGGGGTTTGGGTGATTTCAGCTCCTATAAGGGAAAGAAAGCAAAAACACAGTAAAGCAAGTAAGCTACATTCTCCCAGCAGCAGAGCACATATTATGTCTCTACTGATTCCTTACTTGCTCCAAAGAAGTACATGGCCACACACCAAGCTGTCCACATCCTCATTTCTGCCTCAGTAGTCAGTGAACCTACCCCTAGAAGAGACTTATATAGGTCTGTTTCACACTTCTCTTAAACCAATAGCAGAGATCTCTGTAACAGCTGCATTGATGTTGAAAACAAGCTCCTTCCTGCAAGAAATTTCAAGCAAACACCTTTTTGTCCATGTGTTGACAACACATAGAAAGTTTCAAACTGTCTCAGCTGGAAGCTTTTCCTATTCTATCAGACAAAATACTGTCATATATGACAATAGTCTTTTTATTAACCCTTGTATGTTTTATTGCACCTTTGGATATTTTGTTTCCAAAATAACCCAAAAAATTATCAGTGCAACCAAATAAAGTGCTTTTATTTTTGTATTTGTAACTGATGGAATTTTTCATTCTGGAATAATACAATACATATGCTCAGACTTCAATTATTTTCCTTCCTTCTCCGCCTGCTAGAACAAGCACGCATGATATTATTTTGGGAAGAGCTTTTTGGAGCCTATTGTAGTCTTAGTACACAGTAAAAGTGAAGGAAACTTGGGTTGTTCCTGAAGCAAAGATTTAATGACTTTTCATCTCTTAGTTGTCCGACTGTATTTGTACTAATTATAAATGCATTTTCCAGAGTGATACCACTGATTCTGACAAAATCTTTTAACCTATGTTAAGAAGACCTATCTCTGTCCTACCATGATATTTTGGGTGCATAGTGGCAACCAACACAGTAGTCATTTTTGCCGTCTGTAGCTTTGAAATGTGGGCCTGGAGACCAATGCTAATATTAAGCAATCTAAAGCCTGTGCTACTGAAAATATTCTTTCTTATTGAAGTGAAAGGATACCATCTGGTGGAACGAGTAGGTGTTTACAGTGATCCTTAGGGGCTGTATTTTCCACAGTTCTCTATTTCTGCTTTGGCAAAACTTCATGAAAACGGACTGAAGCTTTTATACCAGAGATACATATGTCTGTCATGAAAATGGAGACTGTGAAATGCTGAATTGAAAGCATTGACTCAGAAGTACACAGGTTCTTTATCTGTAGGAGAAAGATCTCAAAGCTGGTATTGAGAATGGGATTTCACAAAGCCAAGATAATGATGATGAGGAGGAGAACTAGTGTGTGAAGTGGCTGATGAAGTACCTAACTAGATATACTGTAAAAGTTGCCCTAAGATCCAAGTAAATGGGTTGGAAGGAGAAACATCTTTTCACACAGAACACATGGTTAGAGTTTTCCACTGGGATTTTATGAGACAGGGGGCAGAAGAGGGGGCTACAGCAATATTATAGAAAAAACATTCAAGTAGAATATCTAGATTCAAATCACCTGCTTTTCGTTGTTTCAAGAGAGGATCTGAATTCAGACAAACCAACTCTGCAGTGCACTGTGTTGTATGGCATCACAAAGGGATTAGTAACTAATGTTTTTCTATTCCATAAAAAATACAAATTTATAGCTTAGACTTTTTACATTGAATGGATTCTATGTCTGATCTATCTGATCAATAAATATTTAAGCATTTAGTTAAAAGTGAAAGAATTTGAAGCTGAAAATTTGGCTCATAACATTCTGTTACACACCAGTGGTTTAGTCAAGCCCAAAGGAAGAAAGGGGAGGAATAAAACCAAGACTGTTAATTTCCAGTTGGGTATTTTAGTTCTAGGACTACTAAGTGGGGGCAGTTGGATGGAGAAACCTCATTGCCTAATCCTGAAAATGAGTTTGGTGGGAGTTTAGTCTTCTTGATAAAGTTGTACAAATAAAGGCATCAAAATGTCTTGCCATCACTCTTGAGTGTAGCATGACATGAGTAATCGTCAGCTCAGTGCTGTGATAGGCTTGCTTTCTTCTCATTGGGAATGAATGTCCAACATGGTCTTCATGTTCATCCAGGAACATATGAAAGCGTAAGTGAGGGTATACAAATCAAGCACTTTGAAAAAATGCAGCCCTACTATCCATAGAACCAGACATCAAATACTGCTATATCCTAACAGGTTATTATGCCAAGGTGGACCAGCAAGTTCAGATATTGTAAGACCTGTGTACTTAGGATACATATGAATTCATTTATAATCATGTCCCATAACTTCATTATTCTCAGCAAATGCCGGGATTATCATTTTAGCTAGCTATTTTTGGATTTTTGTGTGTCTGAAATCGCAACATGTGGAAAAAGTTATTAGCAATGTTAATATTTATAAGAATGAAACATGCTGAGAATTGCTCCAGTAAAAACAAATACATCTTTCAGGAAAAAAAATACACTATTACACCTATAATAACAGAAATTTAGAAAAAATACTGCTTTTTTGTTGTTGTTGTTGAAAAAAAAATGTTTGAATCCTCTATAATCCTGTTACAAAAAAAGCCAAGATGAAAAGAGAAAAAAAGTGCCCTTTTTTTTCCTAGATTTGTCAAAATTTATTTAAAAATTAGTATTACATTTGTCACCTTCCACCACAGGTATCAAGAACATTTTACATGAGAGAATACATTTTCTTTAAGCCTGCTGTTTCTGACTTGTGCTCTTATTTTATTTGAAAAATATCTGATAATGGTGTTTAGTATCATTTGCCTGTTTCATAATCTCTTTTCTGGTCAATTCAATTTCAGACAACACTTCTGGTAAGGATGAGTTACACAAAAAAGGATTTCAGTATGGGTTTCAGCATGGATTTGATGTATTTCATAACGTCAAGACATATTGTAAAAAATTATCTATCTCAAAAATCAAGGGTCTCTTAGTAATCTTCACTGATAGGATTTTGAATGCTACTATTATTCAGGTTTCCTTTCAGAAGATTCCTAACTCCTTGATGAAGTCTGTTTCAGAACCTTGTGTGTTTCTTGCTCAGCAAGGCTAATGGAAGTTTCAGTACAGTACAAGATTGTTGCCATCACAGTTAGGCTACTAACAATGTAGTTTTTGTACTAGCCCCTTCCTACTCAGGCCTGGAATTTTAATCCACTTTTTTTCTGGATGGCTTCTTTATTTCTTT
>VXAU01002868.1:31597-118408 GCA_013399695.1 Formicarius rufipectus
TTTTTTTTTTTTTTTTTAATTTGAGGCAGTTCTAAATTCTTATTGCAGATATAACAGAATTAAGGAATCATCTGTATATCCCAAGGAATATCCAGTGGTGAGGGCAGAAGGGGAAGACACTTGTCTACTGACTGAAACTTAGTCTGCTCAGCCACTCACAGTTGAGAGTAAAGGAGATTATATTTTTGTTGTTACAGAACCTGCCTGTTTGGTCATACTGAAGGTTCCTGGCACAGTAATGTGTCCCTATGTTGTTTTTTATTGATAAAGTGGTTTTATGCTCTCTGTAAACTTCCACTTCTTTTGCTGCCTGGACTAAAACATGGTGTCTAGTCTCCCTGAACTGGTTGTCGGACAGGATTTGCAAGACTGTCTCTGTGCCCCTCCTGGTGGAGAATCAGAGAATCTACCTGTTAAAGAAAGAATGAGAAAGAGGAAAGGAACAAAACAAAACAAAGAAAGAAACCAAAACAAACAAACCAAACAAAATTAAAAACACAAACAAACAACAACAAAACACACAAGAGAAAGGAAAAGGTCTTCTTGTGCATAACAGATAATTTCTGCTCTTTTATTTATTGAATACCACGATAAAAAGAAGTAATTGCTACCAAGTTATCTTTCTTTCCTTCAACATCCCTAATCTGAGATAATTTGCCTTCCTCCAGGCAGGTTAAAGCTACATATCAGTCTTGCTATCTCTACCTGCCATTTTTTATATCCTTATCTCTACTGTGCTCTATAATTCCCATACAACACTCTTACAGATTACCTCCATTTCTCCCTTTTCTCATCTTACTTTTCCTCTTCCCACTCAATTAAAACTTATAATTTCTCAACATGTTTTCTTTGCCCCTATACCAGCTACATAGTCATTTTGCATCTAGGCCTGCCAAACCTCTCAGCTGTTATCAGTCTGTAGTTTTGTTGGTGTCCAGATAACAAAGCAGCAATTTAAAGTTTCCATTGTCACATCTTCATATGACTACTTTCTGTCATCTTTTAAGTGTTGAAGAATACAAGAAACTTTTATACTTTCCCACGCACTCAATTGACCTGAACTACACAGCCTTGTCCTACAAAGCCTATCCTCTGTTCTTTCAAACACACAGAATGAGAGGTATTATATTTAAAGCCTTGTTCAGGTTGGCAATCAAAACTAGAATACACCATGTTCTCCAATTCATCCAGGTTCAGTCTTTCATATCATACTGCTTAGAAGTGATGAAAATCCTGTCCTACAGGACTGATGACTCTTTGGACAGCTGATCTGAACTCCTATTACAGCCTGTCTCCTATTTTACCTACCAGCATCCAGCATGTTGCAGGCCTATTGATCCTTTGGTTCTGCCAAAAGACCAGATCTGCTTGTCTGTGCTTTCAGAAGAAGAGCCAATGGGCAGCACTGGAAGCCAAGTGGTAAAAGAAAAAGGTTGGCATAAAGATAAGTCCTCTTGTCCATCAACAATGCAACTGCTTTGGTGAAAAAGAAGATAAAACTGGAAATAGCAGAGGGGAGATAGGTGTATTGCCTCATTCAGAAGAGAGCTAGATGGAGACTGAAAGAGAATACAATGTTGAGGAAAAGATATTGGATCAACGCTATACTGCAAGTATACTGCTTCTCCTTCACCTAAGAAATCTTAACATTCAAAGTAATGATTTTGAGTAAATTTGCTGTCACTGAAGTCAATAAAAGACTTTGCAGAGGAAGCAAAAGCTATAGATCATTAAATTCTCATGTAAGTGAAGAAGCATGTTTTACAGCACAGCTGCAAAGAAAACCTAAAGGATGCTGTCTGCTATGCATTCTTGAGTAGAAGATACTGCTCATCAACTATTCAACAGTTTACTGAAAAACTAAGGAAAGATGACAAGCCAGCAAAACCTTAAAACCAGTCTGAAACTGTGTTTTATCACATGGTAATCAAAGTATATAACAACAGAGTTTGCTTTCTGGCACCTCCATACAAAATCTCACATATGACCACCAAAGGAAATTAATTTTTTTGTTCCCAATCCTACCCATATGTAAAAAAAAAATATATAAAAAAATAAATTGAAAAAATCAATTAAACCCAAAGTATTTGACTTTGCAAAAGTATAAAAATAACAGTCAGGCAGTTAGTAAACTGAGAGTCACACACTACCAGGAATAAGAAATGCAGCTTGCATCTTATGAGGCTAGCAGGTCTATATGGGAGAAGGAAGAAATGTTTTATTCTGATACTACAAGATAGAGGTATAAGCCAACAATATTTAAAGAAATTTTAATTAACAGATAAAACTATTTGGTATGTGCACTCAGAATGTTGTTGAGAAAGAATACGAATATTTCTATATCTGTCACAATTATCCATTTTTGTACTGATCAGATTATCCCAATAATGTGGCTAAAATTGACAAGTAAACAGATATGGAGGGGAAAGTGGGCTGCATCTGACTGACATAAATAAATTTTTTTAGTTTGATGAGCATAATCTGTTTATCGGTCTACTTCTAACTGTGCAACAATGTATTCAAACTCTAATATATTTAATAATTCATATCACACCCTGGGAAAAGAACCCATGCAGTTAGTTTACACTCACTTGAAGACACTTCTCCTCTGGCAAAGAGAAAGGGCACCATTAAGAGTTAGGTCTATAAACACCATTATTTATAGTGATGTTTGACATTCTGTTGGTAATCAGAGCACTTCTTCCAAGAAAAAAAAATCTCACAAGCTAAATCACAAATCAACTTTATTTCTCCATTTGAAAACTTGAGTATCTTGACTTTTTCATAAAGAAGGACAAAGGATTTAAAATAAGCATTCATACACTTCAGCTTCTCCTTTGCTTTAACACTATTGACTTTTACAAATATACTTGAAACCAAAGAACAATCCTTATTATATTTTTACAAGCTTTTGAAGCTGTTTAGCAAAGCTAAAAAAGAGTTTAGGGAGAAGTGTGATTATGGAATGAACTTATATTGATGTGCATACAAAATGTGATAACATAATTTTTCTCTCAAACTCTGGGAAAAAAAGGCTGGCAACAAATATATGTAAAATTGTGAAAAAGGAATATAAAAGACATAAAATCAATTACTGTCTTGTAATTCTGCAGTTACATAAGATGATTTATGAACAGCTAGGCTGAATTTCTATCAGTCTACCAGTAGCGCTAAAGGATGTTTTTTCTATTCATGCTAATAGTTAATAACTATAAACTTGTATTAAGATACTCTAACAGAAAGTGGGAAACAAAGTTTATTTACATTAAACAACAGTTCCACTGCATACCAATAAAGACCTTATCTTTTTTTCAACTTGGAAATCTTCAACATTCTTCTGTTCCTAAAACAAGTTGTTATGTATGTATCATTTACCCTTTTGTTTTCCTTGAGCTTAGGAAGATGTCAAGTGTGTCTAGAAAAGAATGCATTAGGATATACTCCATGTTTTGAGGAGCTATCAAATCAATTGCCTTGCCATGGCCCATTTACAGGCCCCAGATTTACAGGATAAAATACTCTGTTATTTAAACTTTATTTCATGAGCTTATTAAGAATATGGCAAACAGAGGGTCAATCCTTTTTTGCCTAGACTAGTCTATCACATTAATTCACTTATTCACCATTCAAATAATAAGGTTTCATAACTTAGAATTCATAACCAATTAATTTGTGCACTTACAAGCAAAAAAATCCCACATGCCTACCATTGTATAAACTAATATTGCAACAAATATTAGTAACCTAGCTGATGGTGAGAGTGTTTGTCCTTCCTCTTCCACCACAGTGTGGACATCCCTTGTATCACACTGGGAAACACCAAAGTCCCAGCAATGCAGCTGCTCTTGTACCTCCTTTTTGAATAAGCTCATGGTTTTATATCTTCCAACTTGGAAGTCTGGTCTACACCGTTTTCTTGTTAGCAGATTCTGAAGAAACTGCCTGACAAAGAAGAGGGAGCCAGCAATCTGCAGGTGACAATGGATGCATAATGGCCCTTTGCCTCTTTCTGGGCACTTGTCCTGCCTGTGTGATGCTCTCACATCGATATAATGGAATTGCTCCCAGCATACATCAGGCCTTAGCATGAGCTGTTTTAGCCAAAACCTTGAGCAGGAGTTGAGTGAACAGTGTTAATGTCTAAATAAAACTGTAAGAAAAACTTGTTCCCTATTCATTAATAAAATCTCAGTGCATAAATATATGCAGGTTGAGTCAAAAGAAATTGTCCCTCCCACGCATAATTAAAGTTGATCATGAGCTGATCTTATTTCCCCTTCCTTTAGGGCATGAACACACTTGAGGGCTCACCTTTCTGTGGATTTCTCACTGATCAACATTCCTTAGACTCAGGTGGATGAACCACATTCCATACACCCTGAAAATGCAGATCTTAAAGAACGCTTTCAAGGACAAGAAGGCAGTTCTACATTTTCCAGTGAACCCCATTTTCATATGTGAAATAACAAGGAAAAATGAACAAAAATTGTCAGATATATTGGCAAAAATCATTAAAAAGCCTTTTGATTAAATCAGAATGTCTTTGGAACTTGGGAGTAATTGTACTTGTGATCTGAAATAAAACCTCTGAGAAGACTTTAGTAATAAGGAAGTCCTTTATAATTTAGCCTGAAGGACTAACAAAATGTAAACATCCAAAGTAGGTTTGGATTTGACATTAGGAAAAAGTTCTTTACAGAGACAGTGATTGGACATTGGAATGGGCTGCCCGGGGAGGTGCCATCCCTGGAGGTATTTAAGAAGAGACTGGATGTGGCACTTAGTGACATGACCTAGTATATGAGGTGGTGTGGGGTCAGAGGTTGGACTCCATGATCTCAGAGATCTTTTCCAATCTAATTGATTCTGTAATTCTGTGACTCCATTTATCAAGAAACAATCTGAGACCCTTACCTGCAGTGAGGGTAGGAAGTGCCAGATGAAACTAGGGTAGCTTTGTGCAAGACCTTGGTTCAGCATGATGCTCCAGGCACCAGTAATACAACTCTTGTGTCATTACTGATGAAATTCCCTGTGCTGACTGAGAGCTGACTCTTCTGACAACTAGCCATGGCATGTTTGTGCAGGATACTTGCACTATTCGGAACACCACAAACCAGCAGAGCTGGAAAAGCTTCCTCATGGGCTAACTGCTGGTTCATAGAAGCATTGCCACTGTAGCTTTTGAAGAAGCTTGACCAATGGACTCTGAAGCTTAAAAATTAAACAGGGGGGCTAATAGAAGGTCTGAAAGTGCACCTCTTGGTCCTGCCAGCTCCATTTCATTCCTTCATTCAGCAGCTGTAAGGAGGAACAACAACCATGTCAGCATTTTCCTGTCCTGCAACAGCCCTGATGTCAGCAAGAGATATCAGGCTCTTTGAAACCAGATGTTCTATCTGTTGCCTTGATTTTATTTTTCCCTATAAAACTTTCCTTTCTTCATTCTCCATTAACTCACTCCTCTGGATTTGTTATTCAGTCATGCTGTGGCTCTTACTTTCCCTCCTTTAATTAGACTCTTCCTTTATTCCTGGTTCTCCTTCTTCAAATATCTTTTCAACTGTCTGAAAAATCAATAATTAATACTCTTCATATGGTATTTTTTTTGACATTCAAATTCCACAGAACCATTTTATAAGAGAATTACTGGAAAATTTGGTATCAAATTAGTCCTGTTTTCCTTGAGTATTCCTTTTACAAGTCATTCCGTCTTTGAAAGAAAAGATATACCTACTTTAAACATAAATTTTCCATGTTCTTTGCTGGGTTTTTTTACATATGAACTTGAGTATAGGATGACAATACCCTGAACTTACTATGCAGAGTTGTAGCTTCTTTAACAGTCAGTCAAGAATCTCTTTCCATGTGGCAACTGCTTCTTCTCTTAAATTATTTGCTCAAAACAATTATTGATTTGATCTTGCTCAGGCAGTATTCAAAGTCCAGAAAGACAAAACATTTTAGCAGTTCATTAAAAAACACTTTATATCAAGAGAATGACAACAAGTCAGTAGATTATACTACTTATTATACTATTATACTATATACTATTATACTAGATAATCTCAGATTCATTGTAAGGTAAGCAGTTGGATATAGGCTACATTTTAAGATAGATAGGAATGACAGAGAAAAATGGACTTGTAGAAAGAAAAAGGAAGATAATTTGGGAATAAGACCTGCCCCTAGGACACTGAGGTAGAAGGCAAGACATTAGGCTAGTTTATTTATGGTAAAAAAGTAAACCCATGTTACTGTGGACAGAACAGCTTTACTTTCTTTACTTTCTTTCTTCTAGGAACTGACCCTCAAAAACAATCTTGCATTTATCTGAAGCTGTAGTCTTTTCTTGAAGGTATTTTTTTTCTCTGAGCCAATGAATACTTAATCAAGGAAGCAAACTTCTTCAGTTACAGACAGAAATCTTTCAATTACATCCATGCTCATCTTGTTGAATGTGAAATCAGAAAGCACCTCCTTGCAAGCAGACTACATCAACCACTTTAGGAAGGGTGTCCACTTCCTCATCTGCATTATGTGCCCAGACAAGCTGTTTGCCATATCCTTGTCTCTGAGTAGACATAAAATCAACTGTAAGTATGCAACAACCCCACCATACATTTTGCATACACAAATTGTATTTACTTCTTTATTTGGATGATCTTTCCAATGTTGCTGTGAAGCACAGCAACGAGTTCATCATTTTTCCTTCTTGTTCTACAGCTCTTTATTGTTCATTTGGTTATACCTTGTCAAAACTGATAGTCCTTTTATGCAGGAAGTGAGCTGCAGTGCGTGGTTCTGTATCAGCAGCATTACAGTTTCCATCTTTGCTTTGTTGAGGCATAAAGAGAAACCTAAATATAGTATTTTTATTTAAAAATCAATGGCATTTTCAAAAGTAAAGGAAATAAGAAAGCTGAAGCCTGCATTAAGGCAGGATTACAGCCATGCCAGTTGCTCTTTCTGCCTGGCACTTTGGAACCTAGTGGACAGGTGTGGGTGAGAACTAAGAAGTCTGACTCTCATTGATAGACCTTGTAGAAGTAGTTCCATGGCATTTTCCATAAAACCTACTGCATTTTTAGGATGACATCTCCCTGTCTTTGTCTGTGCAAAGACTGAATTATTGTCTCAGTGATGTTAATGGGATCTGAGAAAAATATCTGCATTTCGGCAAAGTAACTTAGCCTTGTGACAGCATTGAAGAACTTGAGCTGGCCTTTCCAGACCGATCCTCTGCCTTTAAAATGCTTCCAAGAATCTTTATGCATTGATCCAGTGGTCACTAAGTAATACAGAAAGCCTTCAGATGAGCCAGAAGGAGACTGTCAACTGGTAAATATGACCCATAGAAAATCACTAGAGCTTTTTCTAACAGGAAATAGAAAGCAGGATCTACAGAGCAATAGTGCATCTCACTCATCTTACCAACAATAGAGGTAAAGACTTGCCCACAACACAGCTTAGATAGGCATCATGTGCCTACATTTGAGCTTAAACACAGCTCCTGGGGCAATTGACAGAAACTGCATTGTTGGAGGGTGCAGGTGAGGTTGTCCAAGACAATTAGCATCACAGAGAAATCACAGACATGAAGGAAAAGAAGACTTCCTTAAAAACTAACAATTTTTCACAATGTAGCATCACATTGTGTCAATAGGATATAGCTGATTTCAAACAGAGAGCACTCAGTGCTTCAAAATAACTTCTGCAGCAGAGAAAAGCCCATCAGAGTAATAGTTAATGATTAATGATTAATCACAGTCATTTAGAATTCATGAGTATCCCCACAATGCTGGAGATAAGGTAGGTAGTTTAAAAATTATTTCTCTTCCGATTTCCATACCCTGAATTGTGGAGTGCTAGCGAGCATCCATATACACAAAGGGTTAGTACTTTTCCAGACTTTGGGGAGTTTCATATGGACTTGTATACATCGTATGCACAGGGCTTTTATACCTCCAGTTCTAGTAAAACGCGCTCGTGTGAGGCATCAGCTGGAGGTCAGTGGGGGTTCATCCCCCCACGAGCAGTTTGTGCTTTGGGATGTTTGGATGCCAGCGGCGTGCTCAGGTAGGCAGCGATACCGCCTCTGTCCGCCGGGCGACACTGTCAGACACGGAAACACCGCGCGGCGCCTCCCGGCCCCAGCGCCTGGTTTTTCAAAGAGGCACTCTTGCACGCTTTGTGTGATTTTATACCCACAGCGAACCAGAATTCCGTGCTCTCTCGAAAGAACTAGAGAAATGCTAGAGTCTCCACATAGTTCAGTTTCTGAACCCCTGCATGCAGACTTTAGTGCAAGGAAAATGTTACTGCTCTCAGACGCCTCCACCGGCTCCGTTCTCCTGAGATCTGGTTCAAAATTACACTCCCTTCTGCATGTTCCTCTTCAATTCTTTTTCACATCTTTTTCACAACTCTTAGTCCTCTCTGTTCACATCCCTTACCCTAATACACACAAACTTGGGGGATGAGAGGCTGGAGAGCCCTGTGGAAAGGATTATGGGATTAGCATTGATGGCAAGTTGAATGAGCCAGTAGTGAGCCCTGGCAGCCAGGAGGGATAACCGTGTCCTGGTGGGTATCGCCAGCCAGTTGAGGGAGGTGATTCTCTCACTCTCCTCTGAGCTGGTGTGGCCTCACTTCAAGTGCTGTGTGCAGTTTTGGGTGCCACAATATAAGAGGAACATCAGATTTTTAGAGTGCCTCCAGAGGAGAGTGCCCAAGTTGATGAAAGATCTCCAGAACAAGAGGTCACTTGGTTTGTTCATCTTAAAGAAGGCTGAGCAGTGACCTACAGCTTCCTCACGAGGTAAAACAGAGTGGAAAGTGCTGATCTCTCTCCAGTGACCAGCGGCAGGACACAAGTTGATCACAGAATCGTTAAGGTTGGAAAAAACCTTTAACATCATCAAATCCAGCCATAAACCCAACTCTTGGATTATGGGAGCTGCATTCTCCTCCCTGTCTCTGTCTTCCCTCTGTAGGAACTGGGAACCTCAAGAACAACTGATCTTGCTGTGATCTGACAGTGGCAAATAAGGCATTTGTACCTTTTTCTCATCAATTTGACCCTGCATCCAGTAAAGAATGGAGATTCTGCTTGGCCCTCTTTTTGTTGCTGATGTATTTACAGAAATATTTTTATTGTCTTCTCATTTGATTGAAATTATATGAAACTGCATTAAGAGTTCATGTTGGACATTAGGAAAAGTTCCTTCACTAAGAGTGTGATCAGGCTCCCCAGGGGTGTGTTCTCAGCACTAAACTTGAAGTTCAAGGAGTACTTAGTCATATGGTTTAGTTTTAGGTAGTCCTGTGAGGTGCAGGGAGTTGGACTCAATGATCCTTATGGGTTCCTTCCAACTCAAGATACTCTGATTTTATAATTCTACAATTCGGGGTGATAAGCAAGAGAGCTGAGGTCATTAAAATGGATCACTCAACATGATGATCAGAAGCAGCTCTGCATTGCTTACTGTTGCCTTCAAGATGTTTATTCACCTTCTGTAGGAGTGCTGCTTTATGCATAGGAGTTTTACTCTTTTCATTTTACACTGTGGCTAAAACTGTGTGATTTCACACCTCCACACCCTCAGTGCTTTCCAGATTTACTGAACAATGGCATTTCAACCACTTCTGGAGGCATCTTCAGGTTTAGCCTTATTTTCCTGTAGTTTCTTAGAGGATTTCTTACTTTCTTTTTCCAGCTTCATTTTTGGTGAGAAGAAAGAAGTTTCATACACAGACTGCAAGAGCAAGGGGCAATGAAAACACATACCTATTATGAGATTCTCAGTTTTAAAGACCTAACACTCTGGGGACTGGCATATGTCCATTTAAAGCATACATCAGCTGGGTTGCTTCTAAAAGCAGTGTCCTTGACTGTCCCTCCTCAACTTGCATGCCCTTTGCCTTCCCATCCATCTTTCAGCTGTAGTATTTATTCAGCCCCATAAAGTCTCCTACATGTACTCCAAAATTTTATATATAATTTCTGATGAATTAGTTTTCAGACAGATCAATTCTTTGATCCAGATCACTGCACAAATCTTTACTGCTAGCACAGGGAAGGTAATGAGGAAATACAGCTCAGGGTAGAGAAAAAAGAGCTTAAGGTATGTCCATAGAGGCTTGTATTTTTGTGGGGTTTAAATGTCTGTAGGATAATAACCTTAGAAACAAGTTCCCATTTTGCACTACAGTGCCTTTAAACTGTTTTCTACAGATATGCTGCCACCACCAGATCCCTGAGTATGCCAGTTTGTGTATGGGAGATGAAATGAGTGATGGAAGAAATTAATTTTCCAGTTGATGTTTCCATATCTTACAAGTAATTAAGCATTCCCTGGGAAAGAAAATGGCACCCAGGCAACAGATTGGGACCCAGGAACTGCCAAGGTACAGACCAGTTCTGGTCATGAAACACTTCTGCTGCCAGCAGCTTTATGTATCCAGTCATTCATTTCCTTCTTTGAAGAACTCCTGAAATAATTAAGTTAAATGGGGTTCCAGGGTAAACAAAATTGTTTTAACACTTCCCAGATTCTTTTCCTGTCAGAAAGAAAAGAAATAATTTTATTTGAAACTAAAATTATAATTATCCTTTCCTACTCATTTTTCAGAGAAGAGCTAAACGGAAACAAGTCACTTATGTAACCCCTTGCTGTGCGTTTGAGCAAGTTCAGAGACCTTACTGACGGACTTGGACATAGGGTGGCGCAAGCTACCCAGTTTGGTAGACAGATAGAAAACGTCCGTAGGTACCTTGGGTTCTCTTACAGAACCTCAGCTCCATCCCTTTCAGCTTCCTGAGGATGTTTAGCCTTCACCTTTCTGCCTGTCAATGACAGTAACTTAATGTCCTTATTCTTCTATTGGGCTTCCAAGAAAAAGTTGCATGTTATGTGATGTTTTTAACTTTAAAAAGGGTAATTTTGCCTAAATCCCAGAGTACTTAGGGAATGCAATTTCCCTTTCCATCTATGTAACTGTTGGTCCATTTTTTTTTTCCACTAGAGCATAAGCATGCAACAGAAAATAGAGCTTTTTGAACTCTTATGTAGTTTTCTGGAGTCATTCTTCAGATGAGCAACAGTTCCCTGAATCTGGAACAGATGTGATCTAAGTATGGAATACTTTCAAACACTCCTATAACACTGGGATAATTGCAATTTATTTGAGCAACTCTTTCTTTCAAGTTAAACAGATAATACTGAAAAAAATAATACAGTGGTACTTTGTGCTATTCCAACAGGAGTTTGAAGTTCCTGGTTTTCACAAGTAGAAATTAAAAATTTCATGCTTGGTCAAGAACTGTGGTTGCAGCACACCTTCAAAGGAAATGAGTGAAGCTTGGAACATGGATCAACATCAATCAGCAGATAGGCAGGGCTAATCTTGAATGCTTGATAGAATACAGGGAAGATCAGAAGACATACAAGTTCACAATTTCAGTACCTTTATAAGAGATATACCTATACATTCACACTTTCTAGGGAGTTCATGGGACTTTAGTAGCAACATGCATAAGATAAATACGCATCTCTCTCACTGCACTTTTCTTATGCCTGAGCCATGGCTGTAGGGCTCATGAATTTTGGTTTATTTTCCCCTTTGGTAACTTCAGAAATCCTGTGGTGTCTCATGTCCTAGTAAGCTACAAATTAATTTACAAGGTCTGAGCATTCAGGTAAAAACCTAGTAGACAGTATTGAGCTTACACAGCTGGATTGCAGGTCTGCACAGAATTAACTAAATAATGTCCTGTCCCAGCATGAAACTAGGCTTATTGTAAAACCAGTCATGGATTCCCAGTCTGTTACTTCTCTTTTTAAAAAGTCCCCAAATCCTGGTCCACTGCATAAATGACTGGTTTTCCTCCTGGGTATTAGCATCATGAACACTAGCACTTGATCTGTGTGATTAGTGTGTTAAAATGCTTGGGTTACATAGAGAAGATACCAGAAAATGGATAGATAAATATTTAGATTGTAGCAGTAAACCAGCACAAGTCTAGCTGTTTCTTCACTTTGAGACTGTTGTGAAAATTTGCAACTGGCCCATGGCAGCTGAGGAGAGAGGTTAGGATGCAAAGCACAGAATTACAAGGGTAAATATTAATTCACGTGTCCCAGCCAAACGGGGGCAACACAAATGTGTTTTTACACACAATTCCTATACCCTTCAAACATCCAGGTACTACATGATTTGACTAATCACTAACACCAACACTACCAACTATTAATCTCAGTAAATCTCTGGAAAGAAACTACATTTTGCAGAATTCTTAATGTTTATCTATTGCTCCAAACATCCCTGCAGTCAGTCTTGCTATAGTTACTTACCTATGATGCCAGGTGATGCTGGGAAGGTTTCAAAGACTCATCTAGGATACTGATATTATCTTGGTTGTCCACAGGTATGCTTTATCCTTCATGGACAAAGCAAATTTCCAAGAAAAATTTCCAATTTCCAAGAAGCAAAGTTCTTATTTCCAGGACTAGGCCACTCTTTAGTTTCTTTTACTTAAACAGGAACAATACTAATGTCTTCAGTAAAATTTTGCTACTTTATGACAATACAGTGTATAATGTGAACTAATACATATTAACAAAATGAATATACTGTCATATTATAAAGATTGGTTGATATAATAGTCAACAAAGGTAATTTTCATAACAACTGATATACATAATAAAAATAATAATTAAAAATACAGGTGGATGCCTAATCAGATAATGTAGATTGGGGTTTTCCTCCTTTCTGGTGTTAATTAATTTCCATTAAAGCTCAAGAAACAAAGCTCTATGCAGAAGTGTATACTAATGGTTGCCAGGAGTCAGTGTGGAGACTGTAAAGGTGTAGGTTCTGGTTTTTCACACTCCATTTTGGGCTTCCCTTTGCACCTTTGTGCTTCCCCAAAATATCTTCAGCTATCCCTTATGAATTTTATGAAAGCTTCTTCTCTTTCTCTGCTGGCCTTTCTTAGGGAGAAAATACCTTCGTACTTCACCAAACACATGAACAAACAAAGCAACAGGGTCATAATATATGCTATCCAGAGGATATTACAAGGTTTTAATTTACGGATCTGTATGACTATTTTTCAGAAATCTGTGGAGAAAAATGTGCTGTTTCAGACAGTTGCAGTGATAAATTTGGCCTTGAAAAAATCTTCTTGAAGATTTTATCCACTAAATAGTTCTGCTTCAAAACTGCTTGTCAAACATGTCCTCTCATGTATAAATAGTACTCTCCTTACTCTTTCCTCTGCCTGCTATTTTATTTGCTGTTTCCTGCTCCTACCTTTCTTCTTCACATGCCTTTCTTTCCTTGTCTGTCTTTTATAGTTGCTCTGTGTGTATCTTGCTTTCTCTACCTCTGTCTCCTACCTCTCTCACTCTTACTCTCCTTTTTCTCTTTTTTTCCTTTGAAACTTTATTCCCCTTGTCTTAACCCAACCCCTCCCTTTTATCCTTCTCAGCTATTCTCTCATGGGTGGTTTTCTTCTCTTTGGTTTGTGTGGTCTGCCCTTCACATTCCAATTCTTTTCTCTTCAAGACCTAACATGTTTCACGCAGTGAAGAGAGTATTTAAGAAATGAATTATGCTTTACTGTCCTGACCATTGTTTTAATAACTCCACCTTCTCCTTTTTCTTTAAATTTTGCAAGACCTGTTTGTGTGTCTGGATACTTGAAACTCACTATTTTGTGGAATCGTGTATCTATAAAATGAATGTCTGTCTGCGTAATTTGGAGCACATGATTGTCTATATCAGTACTCTCCAAACGTTTTTGATCATGTATCCCTCTTGGTAAAAGGCTTTAGCACACATGCCCAAAATTCATGTATTTACTTATTTATAAATTGTGTATACTGAAGTTATAATATTTTCCTCCTGCACCCCAATGGGTTGCCATTCATGCACTCCACTTTGGAGCTCATGGCTTTATATTATGCAGTCACACTCTTGCATGAACTATGCTGGTTTTGTCACATTTAAGATTGTCTTAAGAATCTGATCCACCCATGGTAGTTGGGATTGAGAGCTTTTGCTTCTCTGTTTCTGTTGTGTTGGCCGTGATTCTTTACGTAATGAGAGGGGTGAGCTTTTCTGGTAGGGTGTGATAATCTGCCTAGCAGAGAGAGATTTCAGAAACTGGGATTTTTTTTTTAAGATATAAATGCCGCAGCATTGCAAAATGCTGCAACATTAAAGAAAGAACTTTTAAACACTACCATAAAATTAATCCCTCATAAAAGATTGACTGTCACGTCGCCTTTCACCAGGTGAGGTTTTAAACAGGGTTTGGATGTTGCATGTGCACGCGTGCACAGGAACTTTTCCCAGATTTCCTCATTCAGTGTAGCAGTTTGCTCATGCTTGGCTTTCATTCCACAAAAAGGAGGAGGAGGAGGAGGTTTTGGGGGGAATATTCCGTTACCATAAAGGGGAGGAAGTGTTTCTGCAGCTATTGAACAAAGCAGCTAGTTAACCTCTTTCCCGACCCCGGTGCAATGGTACAGTCCCACTGCTCCTTTCTAGGGGCCAGATGCTCCTTATAGTACAAAAACGGAAAAGAAAGAAAAACATATGTGCAAAAATTTACTACCCTACTGAGTAAGGACCAGGTTCCAAGAGGAGCTGAATACCTGCAATTTCTCATGAAGTAAATTTTCTTTTAGAGTCAGATTGGAGGAAGGGGGCGAGGGAAGTTGGAAGGAAAGAGGTCTGTTGTAATTGGTGTCTAGAAACCCCCACAGAGAGGATTAAGAAAGAAACTATGCTGTCTGGGAAGACGTAGGTATTTGTGTTATTCTGCATATATACAGAACTGATAGAAAAGACTGCGCTGTGTGGAAACTAGCCCTAGCTTTTTGAACACTGCTGATGGTACTGCTTTTAAGCGGAGCTTTATACATTCTATCATGCAGTGGAGTGTCTAATGCGTTTTGTCCTTTTGTACGTGTACCAGTGTCTTATGTGGAAGGGAATCACAGTTGCTTTCTATTGTATGTACTGGGAAGTTCATACTTCAGACCAAAGGAAGTTACTTTGGTAGCAGAAGCTCAAAATTCTGCTCCGTGTTATCACAGAAGAATTCGTAATCCACTCAGTTTTGATATATTTTCCATTCAGTCCTAAATGTGCACTATGCTTTCACTGTAGCTCACTGCACCCGTCCTCATTTTCTGCCACTTGCCTGTGTAACTCACTGATTGTAAGTACAAGCAGAGGCTTATGCAGCATGCCTCGTCATCTAGCATTTCTCCATGTTCAGCCCAGTGACATTTGCAGAACGAGTAGGTAGACTCTTGTTCTTCCTCTAGCAGGAGACAAGAGAGATCCAGAAAGATGCTTCCACAGTCATTTGTTTCTACATTGGAAGCTGAGGTTCTTCTTTGGGAGAATTGAGAAACCCTGGTTGATTCACCATAATGAGAGGTTTGTTAATACCTAGAATCAAGGAAGTGCTTAGCCTCTGTGACATTTCACAGAATCACAGAATGGGTCAGGTTGGAAGGGATCATGGGTGGGGTCATCTGGTCCAATCTCCCTGCACAAGTAGGGTCATCCTAGAGCACATTGCAAAGGGTTGTGTCCAGGTGGTTCTCAAATATCTCCAATGACAGAGACTCCACAACCTCTCTGGGCAACCTGTCCCGGTGCATGGTCACCTGCAAAGTAATGAAGTACTTTCACATGTTGAGAAGGAAGTTTCTGTGCATCAGTTTCTGTTCATTGCCTCATGTCTTATTGCTTGGCAACACTGAGAAGAGCCCATCTCCTTCTTTTTGATATCCTCCCTGCAGATACTTACTGACACTGATGAAGTGCCCTCTCAGACATGTCTAGATGCTAAACAGACCCATCCTCCTCAGCCTTTCCTCCTAAGAGATATGCTCTGGTCTTAATCATCCACCTCTGCTGGACTCGCACCAGCAGCTCCATGTCTCTCTTGTTTCGAGAAGCCAAGAACTGAACAAAAGCACTCCAGATGTGCCTCACTAGGGCTGAGTAGGAGGGGAGCATTTGGAGGTGGAATATAAGCACATAAGCACTAACTTTAGGCGGGGTTGCCGCGGAAAAGCAGGAGACGCCACATAGCAACATGAATTTCAACAGTGCCAAGAAAGAACAGACGAAGTACTAGTCCTGTATGGCCACACTGCCCCTGCTGACCTGAACCTGGCAGGGGCAGGGGCCGAGGAGGGGGCTTGGGCAGGGGTCGGTGCAGGCGTGACCACAGCCACGCTCGGCATCTCCAGAGAGCACCCGGCCACAGCCCTGAGGCTGCGGCGAGGGAAGACCCGCTTGGAAAACACCCCTCTGGAAGAGGCTGGGAGGGAGGGAAGCGGGAGGGGGGCCCGAGCAGCACAGCCCGGGATCGCGGAGGAAAGCCGGTGCCGCCCAGGGACCCGCCCAGCGGAGCGGCTGCGAGCGGTGGAGGGGAGGCAGCCAGAGGCGGCGGGGGACGAGGGAGCTGGCGGGGCTGTGCAGGGCAGAGGATGGCGATGGCCGCGGAAGTGACAGGAGCGGTCGGAGCCGCCCCAGAGAGCGGGGTCCCGCAGCGCCACCGCCCCCCTTTGCCGTCGCTGGGCCTCCGCGAAGGAAAGCAGGTCGGGGGGGCGGAGAGAGAATGGAGGAGGGGCACGGCGAGGAGGGGAGGGAGGCAGGGGGGGAGAGAAAGCGAGAGAGCGAGAGGAGCTCGGAGAAAGGGACAAGGCAGATCCCGGGAAGCGAGAGAAAGAGAGACTCGTGCAGGAGAGGGATCCTGGGCGGGGAGGGGACGGTGCCAGAGACGGGCCCGGGGAGTAGCGCAAGGATCGGGGCTGGTCGCGAGCATCCGACTTGTTGAAAGGCATCGACCGAGGGCCAGGGGCTGTGCCCGGCGCCGGGGGACAAAGCAGCGGAGCTGGCGCTGGCCCGTCGGGATAGTGCAACTCACGCGATGAAAAATGGTCTTTGTCCAACTTTTCTGATGCCGGGAGGCCACTTTACACGGCTCTAGCGGGAAGGGCTCCTGCGAAAACTGCTTGAGTAATGCTGGGAAGTGGAAGGGGTGTTGCTGGAGTCCTGCACAAGGTACCGTGGAGGGCGAGCGGGCCGGCGGGGATGGGCATTGTGAGCCCGACCGGAGCGCTCCGAGGTCGCGGGCGGAGGTCGCGGGTACCGTTGGGTCGCTGCCATCCGAGGGAGGGGCAGACACGCAACAAACGAGCACTACTTCGAAAGGGATTAAAACTCCTCAGGTCATGCATTTTGTTTGTTGGGGTTTTTTTCGTCTTTCCTGGTGTCTGCTGTTCAAAAGGCTGCGTTACTGGGACCCTCCCCGAGCGCACCGCTGCTGTCAGGTGCCGTCTGTGGGCACGGAGAGGACAGATGTTGGGTTTCGGGTCACGGCCTCTCCGCTCACGGGAATTACCGTCGCGCATAGGCATGTTTCCCATAGGCGTGGTGCGTTTGGTCTGCTCCCGTGCCCCTCGTTGCCGCTTTTCTCTAGCTCTCTGAAGAGCCATAGGGAGATTCTGCCTTTGAAGTCTCCGAAGTAGGGGTGGATGGATGCAGCTGTAGGTTCCCCATCCTCATGGAACGGTGCATGGAAATCTGTGTGGCCGTGGCTGTGGGTAGAGTTGTTCAACGCTCTTATGGGGGACAGATGGCTGTATGAGTGCCTGTGGCAGAGAAAAGCTATGCTAACCTATTTTTCAAGGAGATGATGCAATTTACTACTACTCAAGCTAAATAAATCTGTAAATGTGGGAGGGGCTGTTGTGATGGGTAATTTTAAATTTGCCTTTTGTGATCCACAAATATACACAATGATACTGAGGTGATTTCACTTACTCTGAAGTTTCTCTTGCTATTACCACACTCGTTCAGCTGGGGAGAAGAGTGAAAATCACCTGCCTCTCCTACAAGTTCTAGAAATCAGAGAGTAAAGATGGGGAAGCAAATACGCCGAAGGGCATCCTTCACTAGCAGTGGTACCAAGTTATGCAGATTCATGAGGAATGAGAGTGAGAGTGCAAATGGAAACAACAAAACCAAGAAGAGTTGCTGCCACCAGACACATCTGATACAGAGACAGATCTGCAGCCTCAGCTGGGATAAAGAAAGGAGGCTCCCTTTTTCCTTGTTATGTAGGTTCTAATCAGAAACATGGAACCGGATGTGGGTGCACTCCTTGTTTAGTCACAGCTGATCCACCTGCCCTAAGCCATTAATACAAAATTTATTGACTATTTTTAGTTATTCCTTTATTCCTAGATGGAAATAATTCCAATGCTGAGGTTCTTTTGGGAGAAGAAAAGGAAAAGATAATCCATAATCTAATAATCCTTTTCCTTTGATGTTACCCCATCTTGGTGTGGGAAAAAAAAAAAAGTGTCTGTTTCTCTCTTAAAGTTCATTCCCTAAATTCAACACCTGCCACTACTTCAGTTTATTTTGCTAGTTTTTTGTCAAACTTCAAATAACTGCATATAACTGCAACCTTTCCTTTACTGCCTTTTCCATGTATGATGACTTAGCCAAATTACGCATGTGAAGTTTTGAATTCCTTGACTTGTGTTCCCCTTTAGCCACTAAATATTTTTTTCTTGACTTCTGAGTTCTCTATTTGACTTTCTTGTGCTTGCACTGAGCTGCTCAGAATCGTTTGCATAAACATGTGTTTTGATACTTAGAAATACCATTACTTTGGAGCCTTGGAGATTATATCAGGTAATATTGTATCTGTCTCTAGTTCAGCCACTGAAACCCTACAAAAGGGCATGTTTTCTTGCATTATTCTGAGGTTCTCAGCTCTTCCAAGCTGTTATCTGTGGCAAGAACAGCTTGGGTTACAGAGACTTTTTGGAGAGGGTTGGGGGAGAGGTGTCTCCTCTCTTTTCTTTTGCCCAAGGCTATTACTCTCTTCACCTTCTGTAATTTACTTACAGGCTGACCAGTGACACAGTGTAAATCCTTTTTGGGGGAAGGCAGCTGGTGGCTCCAAGGAGACAGCTGCTTATTCTCCAGCATGCTCCCATAGGCTGCCAGCAGATGTGCCTGACAAGGAAGCTGAGTCCATTGAGAATTGTCTTCTTTATGCATGTACAAATTCACTGTGTACATCTCTCTTTGTGCCCAGGTGCAAATGTATTCCCCTTCTCCCATTTGATATTGCATGTGCCATGTGCAGAGAACCATGTAAGAGATAATACAGTTTCTCTCCCCTAATCTTATGCTCCTCCAGTGAGATAGAGCAGTTTTGTGGTCAACCCTCCTTCCCTGGATACCTGCTTTGTTACAAGGTTTATGCATGCTTTTCCTCCGGCTTCTGGAATGCTCCCCTTTATAGATCTCTCTCCCTAAACCTTCTTTCCTTGTGTTTCATACATTATCCCTCAGCAATGCAGAGGTTATCCTAAAGTCCCTACAGATGACTGCAAAATACTTTTTGAGCACTTTTAAGGTTGCACAGTTTATTTTTATTTTTCATTTATGTGGCCATATTTCACATGTTTACTGCACACACAAACAATGAAAGTACAAACTGGTGTGTGTGGTCAACCGAGAGCTTTATAATGTGGTTTAGCCACCAAAAAGAGAGGTCACTATTACCCAAAAGGGATGCTATCATGAAAATGTGTTTATTAACAATGTTCCAGATTGACTGTTATTGGTGATAAACATACAATGCTTTCTTTTCAAAAAGCTAAAAGACTAATTTCTGTGAAAGAAAAAGTTGATTAAAGCTTTAAAGGGAAACTGATGAGCCTCTTATAAATACTGTCATTGTTTTGTCTTTTTTTTTCTTAAACATGCTTAAATATTATAATAGTATTAAATCTTATTGTTCAAAAAAAATTTAAAATATGTTTTGTTAGCAAATTTCATATCATCTTACAGCAGTACAGTTAAAGTACTTCTTCCAGCTATTGACTCCACACATTCAGTTTTTTTCAACTCTTTGCAACCTTGTAATTCAGCTTCTGCATGTTAAGTCTTGGGCTGGACATCCCTCTTCTCTACATGTTTGCTCCCTTTGGCAACCATGGGGTGTCATGGACTTCAAGGGTGTGTACAAGTGTAACAGGTATATTTTGTAAATAATTCTGTAGATGTTGTACAGCAGCAAAATAGCTCTGTCTCCAGTGCTGCCAACTGTGTTACGTAAACAGACCCCCAAAAGGATAAGAACTCTTTAATTACTCGTGTCAGCCATGGCACTCTAACACGAGAACAGCAAATCTGAGTAAGAAAATGCCACTTTGTGTTGTCACTCAGGTTTGATTTATACCAGGAGCTTTAAACTTAATGAAGGAGAGCTGCACTAGTACTTTCTTCTCAGAGGCATGTGTTGTGCTTTCAAGAAATATTCCTCTGCCACCAAAACCAGAATTTTATTTCAAGTGTATTGATAATACATGTTGTTTTTAAAAAAAATAAAATAAGTGCATAGTTAATGGTGGTACTAACCAACTGAAGGCACTGTCATGAGTCACTATGGAGCATGCTGATGCTTGTCACAGAAGTCCTACTTGAAGATTGTTTTTGAGACTACTTCTGAGAAAAGCTCTTCTAGTCACTGGTTTCAATTTTCCATGCCTCCAGAGGCCCCTGTGCATTCTGCTACTCAGGCTTGCTTGTCAAGAAAATTTTTGTTCAAACGTTTCACATGCACACCCCCACTCCCATATGCACGTGTGCGTGCGCATGCTCGAGTGTGCACACAGCAGTGGGGAAAGAGGAGCAAAAAGGTGCTGTATGGAGAAGAGAGAAGATGCTGGCTACTATCAGAACACGCTCTATCCAGTCTGAAAACTATAGCCTTACGTATGAAGGCTGAGTCCTTAAGGTCTTGATTCACCTTGGGATGGAAATTCTCGCCAGCCCAGACCTGCATATTGAAACATACATGACTTCATTTTCAGAGAGGCTTTTTTTTTTTTTCCTGTCTCTTCAAGCTTGCCAAGTAAATGATTCCTCTGCTGATTCTGCAGTTTCCAAGTGCAGTTTTTTGCTCAGTGCCATGTCTCTGGAAAATATCCAACGTGTCTAAATCATGTAATTAAACCCTAGAAGCTAAAGACTGAGGACTACTGGCTCTTTGTAACATATTTCTGTTTTAGCATACTGATGCTTCTTCGAGTTACTGTAAAGCTTTCAAAGCTCCCTAAATGACCTGATCTCTCTCCCACTTACTGCAAAATGCTCACATGATACGAATCTGTTTGGCCCAGCTGACCACTTCAGAGGCAGTGTGTAGGATACAGACGCCTCTGTGGAGGCCTTTAGCATCAGGCTTTACCACAGGTTCTCTCAGATCCTGAGGATGTCTACAAATGGTTCCTTGGCAAAACTCTCTTATCTTCCTAACTATTCTTTAAGAAGAGGGTGGGATGTCTCACGAGGGACAGAATTGTGGAGATTTCTGGGCAGGTTTTGAATAATTTCAGTTTGGAAATTCAAATTGGACTGTTTATAAATCTGTTTGAATTTTCAAATGTTAAGTTTCACTCACAGCTAGGATCAGTTTGATTCCAGTACGCAGAATCTGGAATGCTTTCAGCACAAGGAAAATGTTTGAAATTATTCCCTCTTGGGTTTGAGCCAGGAAGAAGCTGCTGGAAGCGCAGCTGGATTGGGATGCTTGCCCGCAGTTGTCTCCAAGATGGCCTCTTCCCTTGCTAATGTCAGTAGGCTTTCAGCTGGTGCCAGCAGCAAGGGAATGCAAATATGTACTGACATTTTCACTTTTCAGTGAGTTTGCTAATCCCATTCAGTGCATGTGGTCTTCATAAAGGGGTTACTATATCAGCAGTTACCACTGCCGTCAGTATGGTATCAGGAATGGAAGAGTTCTGTTGAACTTTCATTTCATTACAAGTGCAGAGAGGATCTTAGTGGCCTTCTCACCTTCCAGTATCTAGGCATGTTAGAAATACATAAAGGAGCAGTACAAGATGATTTGAGAACAAATTCTGGTGACTTAAGTCAGTGGTCTCTTAAAACCTAGGAGGTAGATAGAGGTTTGACAGAGGGAATTTTCTTACTTTGTGTGTTCCTTGGTGGTGTGTTCTGCTGGGACACATATGTGGAGTCAGGTGCTGAAGAGTAATTAGTTTGCATTTTCAGCCTTACCGTAGCTACCTTTTTGCTCAGGGCCCCAGGCTGAGCACCAGAAATACATTTAGTGAATTAACACACGGGGAATGATGCATGACTTGTGCTCCTTGCTTTAGTCAAAAGTGCTCTTAACTCTGACTGGAAGAATTGTGTCAACAGTTGCGTGTTTCTCATGGATACTTTTGCCAGTCTTGTATTTGAAGTGACTCTGGGAGGTCTCAGAGGGCTGCAGGTTCCTGCAAGAACTAAGGACAGCCTCGGGTAGAAGGTGGAGAGCCATGAAGGGACTGTCATCCCAGAGGAGGCCAAGAAGAAGGCTGGAGAACTTCTTCTGTGAAGAGAGGCTGAGAGAGCTCAGATTGTTCAGATTGGTCAAGGCTCTGGAGAGACATTATTGCTGCCTTCCAGTACATAAAAGGGGTACAAGGGAGCTGGAGAGGGGCTTTTGACAAGGAGGTGTAAGTGATTTAGCATAGGGGAAAGGCTTTAAACTGAAGAAGGGCAAGTTTAGATTAGATATTAGAAATAAATTCTTTACTCAGAGAATGGTGAGGTATTGGAACGAGTTGCCTGGAGAAGCTGTGGATGCCCTATCCCTGGAAGTGTTCAAGACCAGCCTGGATGGGGCTTAGAGCAACCTGGTCCAGTGGTAGTTGTCCCTGTCCGTGGCAGGGGTGTTGGAATTAGATGATCTTTAAGGTCTCTTCCAACTCAAACCATTCTATGATTCTGTGAAATCAAATTACTGACTAAATTACTGTTACCTGAAGAGGAGAGCTTTAGAATTGTTTCCTGACTAGATTCTTTTGATTATGTCTAATGAATTGCCCCCCAAAGACTGTATGTGATGACAGAGTGTAAAGAAACCAAATCATTCTTTGGAAACAGATTAGAAATAAAAATGTTCAATTCTTTAAAAGAATTAAGCTAGAATAAGTCGTACTTTGTCTGATAAATTAACACCCAATGGACAACCCTAATTGAAAGGATTACAGTAGGCTCATTGAATTCTTGTACCTGTCTTGCTTCTCTTGGCTGGTGGTCTGTACCAGCCCACTGTGTCTAATAAAGAGTTGTGTGTACAGAACTCAGAGTTTTAAGGGGGCACTTGCCCTAAAACCTCAGAAAGTTCTTTTAAAATTAGTTTCTAGATGATTCTTTTGAACACAACCTTGTTCCCCACCACCACTTCCTACCCTGCCCCCCCAGATCATAGCAGGTCAACCTGGTGTTTTCTAGGGTATTTTCTTTTTTGTGTCTCTAAACCTGGGCTGTTGAAATTGCATGATCCCTGGTGCTATGACTCTACTGCAAATGCACATAGTCTATTTGTATTTGATTGAATGAACTTCTTTGCCACAGCATTGATGAACTGGGACCTCAGTGAAGAGCAACAGAAGTGATTAGGAGACTATAGGGAATTTTTTTTAAATGCTATTAAAAAGAACTAGCTTAATGATGACTGAAAAGGGCTTGCTCTGGAGTAGCTATAGTACCTGGGAGACTATTGGCAGAATCCTGGACAAGGTGGCCAAAGTAAAAGGGCTGTTTGAAATTGCCCAAAGTAGATAATTTTGGGTTCCGAATTAAGGTATGTTTTCTTCCAGTAAAGGTCCATGTAATTTGTAGAAAGTTGTGGAACCCCAATTGGTAATATAATTTTAAAATAGAACTGTGAGAACTTAAAGAAATATACAGACAAAAATCCTGCAGTTCACTAGGGACAGTAGGCCAGATGCTGTCTAAATAAAGATGTCCATCCCCCTCTTTTTCATTTCTATTATTGGAGTCTCACCAGAAAGTAGGGGAGGGACTACCTTCCTGACAGAAAATACATCTTGGATCTGGTGTGTTACAACACGACTAGTTGATATCCAAGAAAAGGAAGTGGTGCATTGTACTTGTTCCATTTAAAATGTAATCCTTTGGTTTTGAGGTTGGAGGTGGTTGTAACAGGAGCAGTGAGCCCTGGCATCCACACTGAAGTATAAATAAGCCTTTGAGACACAGGGAAGGCAGGATGAACTCTGAGATTTATGTGTTATTGCTTTCATCTCTGTCACGAAAAATAATACAAACATGCATTAGAAAGAGATGCTATGAACCTGAAATATCTTACTACTGTAACCTGCTTGGCCTTCCCATTTCCTCTTAAGACTATTTCTGTTCTGCTGAAGTATTAGTGGCACATAATGTTCCCATTTCCTGAGGGTGGAAACATCGAACTGGAAATGCAGGATGGAGGAGGAGGGAAGGACCTGAGAATGAAATTGGCTGCTCTGCAGGCTCTGCAAGTGGGAAGTTCAAATTTTTGGTGGGTCTTTAACCTGCTTTTGCTACACATGGGCTCCTTGTGATGCTTCACTGAGCTCTGGTAGTTGTTCCAAGCAGTCAGTCCCATTCAGGTCATCTCTCTCTTCGTTGCAGCTTTGAGATCACTTCTTTTCTTCAAGCTACCATTTCTGCTTCGTTTCTCTCTCAGTTGTGTTGTAGACATGAGGCAGTTTTGGGCAGCCCAGTTCCCAAAAATGAGGTGAGAGCCAGGTCTAAGCCTTGAACCATCATGAATCATTAATGTTGTCCTCTAAATAAGTATCTCGATGTTGTTGACAAAAGTTTAAAGAAACTTAGTGTTAAGGACCAAGTAAGATGTTTCTGAAGTTCAACAGGACCCTTATAGTGTTTGTTCTTGTTGCTCAGTTCAATCCCTTTAACAGTGAGACCATCATACTAGAAGGAAGGACGACTGAGCATTACGGATTTGGAGACTGAAACTGAAGAGAGCAAAACTGGAGAGGCCATCTATTTTCTCGAAGTTTTTTCAAAATAAGTTCTAAGTCTCATAGTTCCTTTCTCTGTGTTCTTACTGTGCCTTGAGAGATTGCTGCCAAGTGCCTCCCTGGCTATTTGTTACTGCACAGTGCAGTAATGCCTGCTGCAAAAATGGTTGTAGACAGACTGTAGTTATTGTTGATGTGCAGCTCTGAGGAGTATGACCCATGCAGTGCAGGATTATTTTGTAGTGTTTTAGTGCCTAATGGGAACAGGAGTCTCAAACTAATAGTAGAACAGGCAAAATTCCCATCTAGGCAGACCATGGTTATATAGAGATGAAAACTTTGTGGTACAACTCTCCTGTGAGCCATTTTCTCTCTCCTTCACAGCTTCCTAGTTTTGTGCATGCATTTCCACATCAAACGCTCTCATTTATGTGTTGAAGCTAAGGCTTGTGTACTGTATAGCCTGTTGGTGCAGTTAGCAAAATGTAAGGGAATGGGCCTGACTGAAAGCACTTTTTTATTCCCACTTCCATTCTGGGAATATGTTATGTTACAGGCCTCTCTTGGGGCAACCTTATGAACTCAAAACCTGGTATTTGCAATTTTGTGGGGGTATAACTCAATGGAAGCTACCTGGTAATCAACTGCATGGAGTGAGGCTGGACAAGGAGGACAGCAAGATCAAGGCAGTTAACAAAGCAGTAAAATGATTATGCTTCAGTGCTTTTCTGCCTTGTTGCTTTACAAAGAAGCATTCTGGCTTCTCTGAACAGGAATAAAAACAACAATGATAAATAATGCTAGTAATTAAATAGTTTTAAAAGTCGCCTCTATCTGCAAATGCATGAAGCCAACAATTTGTGAACCAAGCTCTATGACAGCCCAAGGCTGTGAAACTGATTAAAATGAAAAAAAGTAGTTTTAATTAACCCTTAAATTATGAAGCACATTCTCTGAAAACCCAAGTTGCCTCACTGAAGCCAGAAAGGAGTTTAATAAAAAGAGCTGCACTTAAATTAAGATGCTTTTTTATTATTAGTTCTTTCTGTAATCTGTTTTGAAATGACAGTTTCTCTCATGGAATGAAAGGCAATTTCAAAATGCTGGGAATTCCCATGGAAGAGTAACATTATCTTTCAACTGGCTTTCAGTACTGCCACTATCTCCCAATACACAACATAGCCTTGGACACTGTGGATATGAATAGCATCCATTTTCTGATTTTGCTAAATATTTCTTGCTGTAAAACCCTCATGAAGTCAAAAACAAAGTTAGAGATGAGGACAGTAAGCATATTTTTTAAAAAAATGAAGATATGCATATGAATATGCTGCAGCTGAATAAAATATTCATCCTTACTAAAGGACTTTGCAAACTGGTCCACAAAGAACTGTTTAAAAAAAAACCCCGTATTTTTATATTCAGTTCTGGGTTTTTTCCACCTCCATTGTGTCTTTTGAGCCTTTGTCCATAGATCTGGGTTTCTAGACATGCCATGCAGGGCTACATTCTGAATTTAAAGTAGGAGGCAGAATTAGTATAAAACATCCCTTTTTTAAAGTTTATCCATAAGTTAGTTTTGCAAGCCACTCTTACTTTTCCCCCTGCTCAACCCTTCAGGCCTTTGATTTCTTTTCCAGCATCCTGACAGCACCTTTAATACTCTTTTTCAGCTCTGTGTTTGGTTTGTCTGTACAGATTTGCAGATGCAATTGCAGACTTGTTCAGAAAATGTCAAGGTTATGTGTCTGATTTGTAGTGTTGCTTGTCTGGCCACTGAAAAGACTGTGCTTGGGTGCTCTATCACTTTCCATCCATCAGCAATCAGAACTTGGTATATAATAACTTTAATTTCACATGAAAAAGCAGCACTATCAGCATTGCTGAGTAGAAGAGAATATGATTTTAGGGACATGCTCTTTACGTCACTGTCATGGTTTAACCCCAGCTGGCAACTAAATACTACACAGCTGCTCGCCTGCCCCCCACTCTCCCAGCCCTGAATGGGATGGGAAAAGGAATCAGAAAGAGGTAAAAAACATGGATTGAGATAAGAACAATAAGAACAGTTTAATGATTGAAATAAAGTAATAACAATAACAATGGTGATGATGATGAAGAAGAAAAGAAGAGGGATAGAGAGGCACGAAACCCAAGAAAAAACAGTGATACATGATACAGTCACTCACCACCCACTGAGCTATACCCAGCCCGTTCCTGAGCATCTATTGGCAGCTCCAGACCAACTCTCCCCTGTTTATACACTGAGCATGGTGTGGAATATCCCTTTGGCCACTTCAGGTCAACTGTCCTGGCCATGTTCCCTCCCAGTTTCTTGTGCATCTCCTCCCTGGCAGAGCATGGGAAATTGAAAAGTTCTTGATTTAGAGTAAGCTCTACTTAGCAACAGTTAAAACATCTGTGTTATTAACAGTATTCTTATACTGAATCCAAAACACAACACTGTGCCAGCTACTAAGGAGAAAGTTAACTCTGTCCCAGCTGAAACCAGGACAGTCACACATCCTTTGTTTAAAAACTCTTAGTAAAAGTTTCATTTCCTTTCCCTTTTTCAATGCCAAAATAGTATGCATCTTTTCCATGTTTTCAAACTTGGTCTATCAGAAAATTACAGTGAAATTTGAAGTGTTTGTTTAAACTTAGTTACTGCCAGCTGTACCAGAGAAGGAAATATCGATTTTCAAAGAATTTTTACTGTCACAGATTATTTTCACCCAGAAGTTAATAATATGGTGATCTTCAGAGATACTTGTCTAGTACCATAAGCATAAAATCCTGTACGTAGAATTTTGGAAATGCAACATTTTACACAGGGCTTGAGAAAGATATGCTGCTGTGCCCTAGAGCGTGTCAATTGTGTTTGTTGGGTTTGTTTTTTTAATCTCTGAAGTCTTATGTCTTCCTTCTTCTTTTTTGTACGGATATAAGTATCATTAAAGGTAAATCATACTTGAAGTTTGAAAACATCATGTTATTTCCACATAGGTGAAAGTGCATTTCAAGGATCTATGCAGTTAGACTGAGAGAAGTATCCTCAGAAATTAGAGTAAAATTGATAACATCTCAGTGAAACTATACCCAGTAGGTATAGTTGTCATCTTCTCTTTCAGTCAAAGTAGATAAATGTGATGGACAGCTGATAATTATTTTTCTCCTTCTTCTTTGTTCAGTCTCCTCTATTTACTGTATGCAAATTCAAAAGGAGTGATTTCTGTATTACTGCAATTCCTGTTATTTATTTGGAGAGTTTCTGTCAAAGGTGATGGATAACAAACACAACAATCAATTTCTTGATATTTTTCATTCTATAAAGTCACTAATATTCTAGAGCTGGAATTTTGCTTCCAGGTGTTAATATTGGAAACTTGATCAATGTTTCTTTGAAAAGTACACAAATCACTATATAAATTGTCAGTGAAGTCAAATCTTGTAAGGTGGGAAGAGATTTTATTCAAGAATTTAGTTGTAGTTAATATGTATGTAATTCAAGTACTTAATAGGTAGAAGAAAGAAACTGTATCTTTAATTAGAGCTTTTTTTTTAATTGCTGTAGTTTCAAGACATCAGTGTCCATCTTTGTCAGGCATAGCAGAAGAATAACATGGAGGCATTGAGAGAGTCTGTGGAAACACAGGGCACCTGTGAATGAATTTTGGTTAGGAAGAAAGACTGGAGTCATAAGCAATGCCATGAGCCTACTCTAGCCAATAATGTGTCATGGCAGAGAAAAGAGCTTTAAGGGAAAGCTCTGTAGTTATCTAAAGAAGTGATAATGTGGCCACCTGCTGGATTGGAAGACAGCACAGAGGCTCAGAATATCTCCAGATACCTTAATCCTTCACCTAGAGAATCTTCTGGGGAGAGCTGTTCAGCTGTCCATAGCTCCCTTTTTTAAATTAATGCTGATCCTAGTTACGTATTGAAGGTGATTCAGTTCAGTCCACTGACTGTAGAGGTCATTTGAGTGATGATACTTCTGATTTGTGCACCCTATTTGAGCCTAAAGGGTTTAATAAAAATTCATGAGAATACGCATCTCTTTCTTCCCTTTAAGAGGGAACTTTCCCTATGGATGTTCTTAATTTGGATCCCACTAGGAAATGTATAATGTATAATCAGAGCATGCAAGATCGGCTTCAAGGTTCCTGGTGTTTCCATGATAAACAAGGAAATAAATGCCTTTCTTTGGAGAACATTCAAAATTAACCTTTGGATTGTTATTGTAAACTTAAGGAATCCCAAAAGACACAGACACAATTCTATTTAGATAATCTGTAGGAAGCAAATGATCAAGCCAGCTAGAGGAAATATTTTATGAAGTACACCATTGAAGAGGAATTCCTTTAAGCTTAGTTATACATTTCACCTTGAGCCTTTCTCTCAAAATTAAACTAATAAACGGAACAGACCATAAAAAAAATCCACAAGGCTTTGTGACAAATTCCACTCTCCTCTCAGATATTTTTTAAAATTTTTGAAGGAATTAAAAATAACCTCAGATAGTAACATAAGATAAAAGGATATACAGCAGCTATTGAGATGATTTATTTATTTAATCAAACATTTCATTTTGCTGCTATGTGTCCCAGTGATAGATTTTTTTGAAGAAAATATATTAACTTCATAATATTAAAACGCAGAGCAATAAATTATGTGTTGCTCTCCCCCCATTCACTTCCTGTTTGGGCTGTAGAAAGGTTTCTATGAATAGCAGTTATTGTAATTATTGTCTAAGAAAGAAGGTAGGCAGTATTATGTCATGCTCAAAGTGTTGGACAGGCATTGAATGACATCTTTTCACCATGGCATTGTGAAATTTAGCCTAGTGAGATGCGTGACCAGAGCTGCAAGGGCATCTCAGTGGCAAAGGAGCAATTATAGTAGGAGAGCACTGGGGGCAACAAAGGAGGGGGGATGGCCTCTTCCTCATATATAACACCATCATGGTTCCCTGTTTATCATGAATGAGAAGTATTAATTCCACTTTTTGTATGCTTTCTTAATGTGATGAATCAGTGTGCAGCACAAATTAATTGGAATAGGAGCTTATGGACTCTCTCAGATGTTGTGCTCATTTATCCTTTTAATGCTTCTTACTCAGAGATAATATTAAGCTTTTATGAGTCACTGTGTAAAATGTGCAATAGGAGGAAGGACTGTGCTTGCAAAGGTACAGCATTTTCTCTGCCCTGAAGAATTTCCGAGGTGCATTTATATTGCATCTAGATTCTTTGTGTGAGGAAGAAGTATGACAAATGTGGGGGAAATATGTGGAATCAAGTGTGGCAGAGGGAAGTTGTACCCACATAATGATTTTTACTGTGAGATAAGCCTAGAGGAGTCAGTTAACAATGAATGAGGAAGAAGTATTGTTCCAGTGGGAGGAAACAAGATGATTTGGAAAAGATCTTGGGACAGTTAAGAAGAATTGAAAGCTTAAAAAAAATTGGCATTGTTACTATTTCAACTTCTATTAGTAGAACAATTTCAAATGCATAAAAATACTTTTTTTGCGGAAGAATAGACTTCTTTCCAAATCTGTTGCAAGTTCAAAACAAGGATTGGAAAAAGGCCTGAAGAGGTACTAAAGAGCATGTATTGGAGGATACTCTCAAGTAACCCTTGTTTTATATTTGTGGATACTGGAATAGCAGGGGAGTGGATCACGTAGAGGCCAGGCTTGCAAGCCATCTCCGCGTAGCTCTTCCTGGCACTGAAGACACATAGAAGATTGAGTTAGATGAACACTGGTCTACTTTGATGTTTTATTGTGTTTTGAAATGTAGTTTGCACTAAAGCATACAGAATTGTTATTCTCCTGACTGCACATTCAAAGGCATAAGTGTTCTTCCAATAAGGAAGGATGTCAGAACCTCTTGGTTAAGAACTGACAATTTTTACAGTGTTGACATGTCCATTGTTTCCATTTGCTTCCATGCCTCCTGGGAATAAGGCATTTGAGCCAAGATTAGAGTTGGAAATTTTACAAAGTAGTGCAGGATGGAGCATCCTTTCTGCAGTGGATCAATCTTTTACCAGCCTTTAAGGAACAGAATATTTGAACTGCCCATCGGTCTCCTGTAGGAATTAAGGCTATGGGACTAATAGTTCTTCCTGATGCCTCTGGTTTGCTCTGATTTCACAGAACTCAAAAAAACCAGCTACATTTCATTAATAGAGAAGAAGAACCTGTCAGGCCCTCATTTTTCTCCGGGAGTCTTGTGTAGTACCTGAACAATCCTAGCTTTTTTCTTAATCCCAAAGGCATGTCTGAATTCCTCCTGCAGAAGCCAGACCAAGTGCGTGGTTCAGATGAATGTTTAATGCTATTTGATGTTAGGTTCTGCAGGTGGTGTCTGTCAGAGGGGAATAATAGGGTCAATGTGCATTACTTTCTGATCTGTGACTACATACTGTGTGTGTACTGAGCTAGAACACGCTTCAGTGAATATCTGTCGAAAGATTATAGATAGAATCAAAAGGATTAGAAAACAAGGTGTTTTCTTTAAAGCTTAGGACCAGCAGAACAGAATTAACACAGTTTACCTGGTTGTCACTCTTCTTGATCAGTTTCAGAGTGACATGCAAACTCAGAAGGAAAAAAGGTCAATCCATTCTAAGGAGACCCATCTTAGGTTTGTCACATGCATGACCACCTTCATCAAGACTCAAGATGTATACCATTGGGGTACTCCAAAATAAGTGACTACATGAAACTGGGAACAAATCTGCTTCCTTTCTAATAAAAACCCGTGTACTGATAGAAGAGAATTTTGAATGAATGCTCACTTGTGCCCCATGGCTCTTCATGTGTCATGATTAATAGTGCTTGAACTTTGAGGGAATCTTTTATTTGCATAAGGAAACTGCCTCAGACGTACTGACTGCATGGAATATTTTGCCACAGTTTTGATACAGCATGGGCACGCAGCAGCCCACTTTGTGAGACAAATCCTGCAAGCACAGAACTGGAGTAGTGTCAGTTGTTTTAGTACATATGGGAGCACTGTTGCTATCTGTTCTGTAGCACTGAGGATCATTTGCCTGGAAATTGTACTAAAGTGTTCCCACTTCAAGAATGAGTTCAGAAAAAGTGAGAAATTACAGAACTCATTCTGTCTGGTGAGAAGTAACAGACCTTAAACAGTACCAGATAAGCCAGGCATATTGTGTTTCACATTCAAGGCTTTCCAGCTGAAATGGTTTATGTTTGCAGTCTTGGGTATAAGAAGTTTTAAGATGCTGGGCAAGAACTGACTCTCCGCTTTTGAAATATGCAAGGAATAGAGCAACTGTATTTAAGGAAGAACAAGAAATCCCCCATAAAAATAAAGGAAAAAAGAAAAAAATCCCATTCAGCACTGGTACAGATGCCCAAAAAAACCAAGGAATCTCCATTCTTGGCAGCGTTCAAAACTCACTTAGACAAGCTTCCCAAAGAACTCTTCTATCTGATTGTTCAACTAAGAAATCAGGATTCTCGAAAATACTGGTGATAATTGTATTTATCTCTCTTATTGGTACCTCAAATATAAATTCTGGTAATCTGGGTGCAGCGGCACAGAGATGGTGCTGAAGTAAACAGGCGTGATAGCATTGGTGAATAATGGAAGCAGATAACTTGGAGATTTCCATCTTCCATCTCCTGGAGCTTGGTACTAAAGCAAAAGAAATATGTGACTTGTCTTTTCTGACTGCTTGGGATCTTCATAATTTAATAGGGTTGAATCATTAAAAGACGTTTGGATCCTCAGAAACTGTCATGCTTTTCAGATGCTTTAGGATTTTCAGGACTCCAAGAAGATCGAGATAATTCCACTGTGCCTAAAAATGGTTAGAACCCTTTCTGGAAGAGTGAGTGTAAGAGGTACAGATGGTACATGACTGGCAAGTTCGTGTAGCTGGAAGAAAGAGAAGGGGTATTTAAGGAAGTTTATTGAATAATCCTGTTCAGACAAGGAGCATTACTTTGCAGTTGGATTTGGGGGTGAATGCGGAATAGTAGATTCCATAGCAAGGAGAAGTAATCTCTCTGAAAGCAGTTTTGGAAGAAGTAACTATCTGAAAAGGCCATGAAAAGGTGCTTGTGTGGACAAGAGAAGAGCGTGGTTTAGAAGCTGGGTTGGTTTGAGGTTTTTGTTTACGTAGTTTGGTGTAGGGAAGCAATAGTAAGAGAACTGAAGAATGAAAGATGAGCGTCTTTGGGTGTAGTCAGATTCTACACACATCAAGTGCTAGGGGGAAGGGCAGGGCAGTGGTTAGCAATTTAGGGGCTTAGTACTCTTTAATTCAGAGAGATTTGTGCTTCCCTCCTACTCTCCCTTAAATGCTTCCACAATGTTCTCTCTGTCCTTCACTGGGGAGTAAGCATTTTTCATTGAGGTATGGAAGAGGCAGGGGAAAAAAATTTTTAAAAAAAAAAGGAAAGAAAATAAGTTGAATTCATCTATTTTTGACTGCTAAATCACAAGCAATTTTTTTATTTAGTCACTGATTATTTCAAGGAAAAATAATTTCCAGTCTAGTCCAGGCAGAGGCTATATGATTCCTCATGAAGAGCCATGCAACTTTAGTGGGATATATGGTTGACCAGGGTAAGCTAAACAGATGCTGTAAGAGAGATGTGCAGGTCACGAGTGCAGCTGAACAATTGGTTTTCTCGGAGCCAGAAATTGTTTGGTGTCTGCTTCTGTGTACAAGGGATTTTTTTAATTATATTTGTTTTGTGGTAATTTCAATACTATAGCCTGAGATCCAACAGCCAGAGCATATTTGGGTTGTGTTTTCTACTCTGCCACTCACTCATAAGTTATGCGACATGAGAAAATCTGAATTGTGAGCTGTTTTCAAACCCTATATAAATTAATGAAGTCCCATTGACTGAAATAAAAGTTTTGTTCAGTTTATTTGACCTCTGTTTCTGCATTTTTTTGCCTTAAAAAATGAATGCTTAGAAGTTCCCATCTCTCAGGTTCCTACTGGCCTAATAAAAAAGGCTTTTAGATATTACGATGTTACAGACTGACTGGCAGTAAAAATGGTGAGTGTTAATGTCTCCATGTAGCCTTGCAGGCTTGGTCCCGGTGTACCCAGTCTTGGGTTTTGAGGCCCAGGCAACAGTCTTCAGTGTTCTAGGAGAGCACTGCTATGTGCTTGGGTAGTTCTGTCTGTAAAGAAGGGCTTTCTGATCATTCAGCCTAAAATTTTATCCTTTTTACAGTTACATCCAATGTTGTTTTTCTTCTGTGATGCATCGTGATGTTTACATTAACTAATATGCAGTACGTGTATATTATACTGTCTTCCCATTTAATCTTCATTTTTCCTCTGTTATACTTCACCAATTTTATTTTTCTCTATCCTTATAAGTCATGAAAAAAGTTTTTGCCTCTTGCTGAGGTCCCTTTAGTTTCCATAGTGCCTTTGGTTCATCTGTGTTTGGTGTTCTAGGTTCTTACTGGGGTCAACATAAGGGAGAACTATTCCATCCTGTCCAGTAATTTGTACTGCTCTCCAATAAAGCAAATCAAATTGCACTCCACTGCCTTTTCGCATACTTCCCAGACTGCTTTTTTCTCTGCTATGCCCAACTTGCTTAAATCGCCCATTGCAAGGTTTTCAGATAATTGCACTGAGGCTGCCCTTTTTAATTACAGCTCTTATGTCTCCTGTTTCAACCAAGTTATTGAGCCATTTCTGTATATTGCCTGAGACATTTTTCTTTATCCTTAGCCACGCTTCACTGTCTCACTGAAGACATAGAAGTATTTTCAATGTTCTCTGCAAAGAGCACCTGAAGAAACAAAACATACTGGCTTTTTGCATGCAACCTACATATGATTGTGGCGTTTCTCTGGTGGGCTGAGAATTGGGCAGATGGAACCAAAATTACCTTACTTAGCAAAATTATTGTGCTGGATTGATCTAATGTAATGCCAGATTTGGCTATGTGCTGCTTCTTTACTGTGAGATAAGCCTGTATGTCAGGTTCTTAATGGTGGTGGTAGAGTTTTGTTTGGATTTTTTTCCCACTTAAGATAATAAACTTGTACTTTTTCTGCTTTTTCTGGCTGTAACGCTGTTTGACCTTAAATATAACAATGTTTGCTTCCTCACGTACAACATATCAATGGGAAAAATACTGTCCAACTTCAGTAGTGTTGTGCAGTCGTATGCTTAAAGGGGCAAATGCTTGCATCTTATACACGCAAGTGTGTCAGCTGGGCAGATTTGTGTTGGCAAAAACTCTCCTGTTGTAGCTACTGCCTTGGGGGGTCCTGAAAAGGCAAAGTGAGACAGAATTTGAAAAGCATACAGGAGAAATGGAATGAACACCTTCCAAGAGATGTTGCCAAAGATGCAAAGGGTCAAGACCTAAGTACGAGTACAACCTATACTGTGGTACAGATTAACATTGATTTGGGAAGCCACTGCCACTGATGCCATGAATGTCTCAAAATCACTACTGGCAGTGTGCAAAACACCTGTGACTGACTGAAGTCTTGAGGACTAGGTATAGAGTAAATAGTGGGTGTGTGCTATTCTTTTTCACCTGTATGTAGGAAGTAGTGAGTGTTGGAGTGGGTGTAGAAAAACTGTCAGTTTTGTGTTATTGTGACCTGATTTCTGTTTCCCCTTTCTGCTTTTCTTTAAACAGTATTTCTCTCTGAAGGCCTCTGTGCTTTGATTTGGGAAGGTATTAAAACACTCCAGGAAATCTCTGACTGTTTCGAGGGAATGGTGTGTGTTTGTTGAAGATGGTGGTATTCACAGGGAATCTTCATGGATTCTAATGCTGGCATCAGTGCAAGAAGAGCGGTGGGAATGGGTTGGATCTGGATGGTCTGCTTCTTTCATCTAGTCACCTCACTAGAAGGTAAGAACAGATGTTATATATTGCAACAACTTAATGAAGTTTTCTCAAGAAGTTAAAAAAATAATTTTAAAAAAGTGTGCTCTCCAGTATGCTTATTCTAGTCCAGATGAGCACTGAGCACGTCTTCTGTTTGATGGTTGATCACTATCTCTTGAGATGTAAAACTTTTAGTATTGTTTCTAATGGAAGAGGCAAACCCTCTAATGAAAGATCATTGATGAATATTACTTATAGACATCTCTGAAGTGACTTCCTCAAAGAATCTTTCTTTTTTTTTTTTTTTTTTTTTCCCTAGGAATAAGCTCCTTGTTTAAGCTTTGCATGTATTTGATTCTCGTTTTCCTGTTCTTGCATCATGTTTGTTTTGTGAAACAATGTCTGAACATTAATGCTGTTCTAGAAGGCAGCTTCCAGTGGGCTGAAATTCAAAGTGTTTGTCTCACATTTGAACAACTTGCCTCAAATAATAATTGTGGAGAGAATGCTTTACATTAACAAGAAGAGGCAGTTCACATTCAGCCAGCAGAGGAGATGAGGGAGAGAGAAGTGAAGGCAGGGTAGGGAAAAGGTGGGCAGAGAAGAGAGGCAAAAAAAATGGTAGAAGAAAGAATAGATGGTAGGAGGGAGGGAGATGAGAGCAAGAGATAAGATGAGAGCTATGGAAGAGACTTAGAGAAGGGCAGAGGTATTGTAAACAGTCTTCTTGTTTATTCCAAGAAACATCCTTGCAGCTACATGTGCTCAATGAACTGTACTGCTTTGTGATGAATGTTCGTCTTGCATTTCTAAAAGCCTCTAAAAATGGAGAGGAGGAATCAAAGGGAGACAAGGAAAGACCTAGAGGATAAGAGATGAGAATCATGTGAGATCTAATAAAAAGAGGAAAGTTTATTAAAACATCCCTTCTCTTAATAGTAGGGGAGTGAAAGAGAGACTAAATAATTGATGTAAGATTACAATGCAAATTCTTAAATCTCTGAAATTCTGTTAATTACTGATTTTAACATTATTTTACAAAGTACTATGTAATTCCTTGTATAACTGGTAAAAGAACTGAGATAGAAAATGTCAGTTCTCTCTGAAAATACAGAGCAACTCAGTGATGCCTCTAGGAACTGACATTTTTTGAATTCAGTACTCACTCCTGTAAATTTGTAGAGATAAAAGAGATTAGAAAGCACTCTGTGATACAGCTTCTCATGTCACGTAGTTGAATTGCTTGCGTTAAAATAGGATGGTAAAATTCTGCCTATGGAGATGAAGCAGTAAAAGTTCCCATGAGCTGATTTTTAACTCTCAATTCAGAGTCAGGGGAGTCAGCACCTTCATTATGACTGTGCTGCATGGTCCTAGGTTTGCACTCCAAAGCTAATTTGCATCTAAGAGGTAAGTATTTTTGTTGTGGTCAAAAGTCAAAGAAAAATTATGCAGTAGGGGAGGAAAATCTGATGATAACTATGTAGAAAGCTTTGCTTTAGTACAGAGTAGTCCATAAGGAAGAAAAAAGGCCCATGGCTGATTTGTTGACTCATATATAGTAGAAACTTGAACATCAGGTTTCAGATTTAAGTTGAAAAATATAGGGAATATCCGTTGCGGTCTTTAGTTTTTGCAGTGTTTCTTAGAAGTTTTAGACAGTGTCTAAAGTACATCTCACCTCTTACTGAAGAGGATTGACTGAAGTGGGAAAATCAATGAAGGTAATTTCTCTTCCAAATGTTCCTCAGGCATTTGAGTTAGATTTAACAGTCTGAATGTAAATGCCTTTTTTTCTTAAACTAGACTTTGTTTGAAATTTTCTAAACCGTACTGTAAATAATTAAGAAG
Organism: Formicarius rufipectus; assembly: GCA_013399695.1. Taxonomy (NCBI): domain Eukaryota; kingdom Metazoa; phylum Chordata; class Aves; order Passeriformes; family Formicariidae; genus Formicarius; species Formicarius rufipectus. The sequence goes on from VXAU01002868.1 coordinate 69,233, forward strand.
GAGAAGCTGTAGAGAGAGGAAGAGAAGTAGTCAAGATATTCAAACTATGTTTATATGCATTATGTAAAGAGCAAATACTTTTTATGTAGAGTACTTTCCAGATATAAGGAAGGCAGCATGCTTTTACAGGACCTAGTTGGTCTTCAGACTCCTTCATGATTCAGAAGTAAAGTAGTTATTGTAAGCAATTGAAAATATTTCTATTGTTACTGTTGTTGGTTTTAATGCATAAAAAGAAATCATTAGGCTGAATTTGTTACAGCGCTAGTATTTGGACACTCTGAAATCATTAGGAATGAGCATGGCTGTCCAAAGTTTTCCAGACATGATTTTTACACTAGGAAAAAAAAAACTGCATGGGAAACATGAGGGGAAACTGCTTTGCAAACAGGAGACATTTGTAAACTTGTTATTTTAGCTTTATAAAAGGAAACAAGATTGTACAAAAATTTTCATTAAGATTACATTTCCCAGTGTTTATGGGTCAGCAAGAGCTTTTGAGGATTGCATTTGGAGAGCATTATTTTTTAGCTACATGCTGGGTGAAGTAATGGATTTTTCCTTTTTCTCAAAGACACTTAAAGACATACACTGAAAATTTATTTCTTTGAAAATCTGTATATGTATGTAATTACAGTTTATCGCTTAACATTTAAGTTACCATTTTAGGTTAACCTTTCTGATTGCAAAAGTTAGTGAAGCAAAGAATTTAAGAATGTCTGATGGGCTGCAGTCAAGACAGCAGGTGAGAGTAAGTGGTAACTTGTTAATGAATAGCTCTTACTAGGGCACTGAGGTGAATTTTATGTGGACTATGTGTTTTGCTTTGACTGAGTTATAAAAGTCTATAGCTGTAAACACAAGCAGAATTCATTTTGCAAGACCCATTAAATATGTTCCAAAGGAATGATTTGTTCTGCGTGTAAGTGACTGCATTTATTTTACAACAAGCTCTCCAGCCTGCAGAATGTCTGAACAACTTTTCTAACTACCTTCCAGGAGGGCAAGATAGAGAATAATTATTTATTATAGATAGGTTATAAGATAGATTATAATTATTTAAAATATAGTCTGCTTTGGTAGAACCTCTTTGGATTGAAAGTATCTTCTTGGCAAAAGGGAAAGTGGAAGAAAAAGGTAGTGAGGTCAGATCTTCTTATTTCGTTTTTTCCCCTATCTCTTCTATTAAGTGGTTGCCATCTTGGACTATCAAAACTATTTTATTGATTGCTCAAAGTGACTTGCCTTTGAATTGGAGGCAAACTATACCTTCCTCTAAGGGAATCTTCAGAATGAAAAATACTATTGTCTTTTGGTTTATTGTATACAGCTTAGTATATACAAAGAAAAGTTTAAATTACTGCTATTTTACTTCAGGGGAAAAAAAAAGTGAAATTAAGTTTTTGCTTTGGTTGCTTGTGATTCACAGGAGTTATTAAAATCCTAGCAAATACTTTTCCCCCAGTTCTTTCCTGACACTTCCCTACATGCCAAAGTCTTTGGCACATGCTTGGAAAGCCCAGGACAGAGGAGTATCCTATTGTAGACATGCAGAAGGTGAACAAGCCTGGGCTGGATGTGCAGCTTGTTTGTAAAGGGGGAATAGACAGGGGGTTATCCATTTGATCAGTCTCAGCAGCTCTGTTTGGTTTGTTTTCTTCCAGAGTAGATTCCTGTGTAGTCCCTGTGCTAGGACATCCCCATTCACAGGAATGTACCTTAGCCCTGTTGTTGAATCTATTCCCAAACTGCAGGCTAGCTCTTGCTGCTCAGAGGCCAGTAGGAAGTAGAGGCTATTTATGCTGCAACTAACACTGTTTATATTCAAAACTAATTAAACCTTCAAAGAAAAAGAGCTGCATTATCGTAATGTAGGGTATCTGGGACTTTCAGTATATGCTTCAGTGAAACTTTGGAAGACATAAACTCACTTTTAATGTCTGTGAAAAAAAGTAAGCAGGAAAATGTGGGTAAACACTAGAAGTCAAACTGTACTGTCATCAAGAGTAGCCAGTTTGATGTCCGTGGCAGCTTGGATCCAAGTTATGGACTCAGTACTGTGTGTTTGCAAAATGAACCTCTTTAGCTGTGGAAGGACATACATTATATTGTATCCCTAGGGAAGCTGTAGATAGTAATTTAATTTGGTTTCATATGCAAAGTTGAAACTTTTTTTTTTCTAATTCCCCTATGTCTGCTTTTTCTGACATCAGTAGTTGAATTAGGGCAACATGCTAATTAATCCTGGCAGTTTCCCTAGAGCTTTAACAAAAGAAAAGGGCAGGTAAAGAGAAAAGTACACAGTCATTCATAAAGCTTAAAAATCTGTGTTACATTGCAAAAAACTGTGTATTTTCATATCCTAGACCATTTGGCTGTCATTTCTCTCTTTCACAGATGGCGCATAACTCCACACTGGGATGTGAGAATTCCTCCTTTCAGATGACAAATTTGATGTTCTGACAGTGTCAGCATTTTGCTCAGCCATAGCAAGTAGTTAAATAATATTATATTTCATGGAACTTACTAAACACATAGCCCACTGGTTCCAAATGGCTTTTTTAAAATTAATTATATATGAGTACAGAAGTAATACGGGATTGTTCATTGCAGGAATAACTTAAAAATACAGATTTATCCACGAAAACAATTCAAACTCCTTTCTTATATAGATTGGGTTGGCATGTATCCTCTTCTATTAGGAGGCATATTTTGTAACTCTATAGATTGTTTTTTCATATTAAGTCATAGCTAAACTTAAAAAAATATTTTTTTGTGTGTAAAAATGACAGCAGTCTTTGTGTTGGGTAGTTATAAACAAGTTGAATTTTTTTTACTATTTTTGTTTTTTTACTTGTTTCATTAACTCATTTTTGAAAAATAGAATACTTGTCACAGTTGAATATGTCACTGGCCATTGATATATTATTTACTTCACCACAATAGCTGTTCTGTTTTGGAAGAACTTCTAGTGTATTTAAGGCTTCCCAAAGGTTTGACTGTATTCTGTCTCCAGGTAATAGGCCCTATGCACAAATATGTTTGTTCAGTTGAGTGATGGAAGGCTCCTGATAAAAGGATCCTCTCCACTCACTCAAAGGAGCACAGAGGAATAATGAGAGGCAGGGGAACCTGAATAACCTAATAGAGAAATAAGCAGCCTGGCCCAGCTTCCCTCAGGGCTATCACTGCCCAAGCAGTGGGAATGGAACCCACTAAGACAATGGAAGTCATCTCTGGAACACCATGAAGATTTAAGGGGTTTACTGCCAACGAGGCATGGGATTTACTAGGGTATGTAAGGAAGATTATTTGGGGCTTCTGCAAACCTTACTCTGCGTTGTTTGGGGAAGGAATCTTAAGGGGTGTAAGGAAGGGATCAAGGTGATTTTGGGGAGGATTAAGTGTGAGAAAGTAGAGAGATAAGGAGCTGTGTAAATAGAGTGCTCATCAGTATGCCTGTCAGGCATCTGACAACCACAGTCTATCCTATTTTCTTGCTAAATTCAATTTTTCACTAGTTAGCTGGGTGAGGGGTCTTTGTGTGTGTGTGTACATGGACATTTATAATACCAGCAACTGGAGCTGAACCACAGGTAATAATGGCCCATGAGTCAGCACTACCAGCAGCTGGAGAGCCTGGAATGAATGAAAATCAAGTGCTTAGGAACTCAAATTGGACCACAGGTCATAGGATCTGTGCATCTGTGGTGCAAGCAACTGGAGTGAGTAAGCTCATATTAGTGAATCTGTGATCTCTATATCAAGGCAGACTAGCTCATGAGTAGAGTAGGTGGGTTGAGAGGCCAGGGAAAGACCAGAGAGTCTGGAAGATGAATGAGACACTTGTTTGTATGTGCATGTCTCTGTGAGAGCAGCAGATGGACAGGGCTGTCTGCTGAGGGAATAGGGAGGTCCAGGTCAACTACAGAGGTCACAGTAAGTTCTGGGGGGTTTTTGAGAGTCCTGTCTATATATTGTGCATATCAGTGCAACCAGAAACAAGATGAACCAAGGGCCAGCTCCGGGGTAGGCTGAGTGTCTAAGACTAGTTAAGGGAAAGATCCACAGTGTGTGTGCCTATGCATGTGTTTGTATGTGTAAGTAGGGTTTTGTGGAGTGGGGCAGCACTACAGCAGCTGGCTGCAGGCCTTGGAGGCTCACAAGTCCAAGTGTCAGCAACCCAGGAGAACAAGAATCCGAGGCTAGCTACTGGGTAGGCTGCATGCTTAACGCCACTTAGTAGAGTATCCATAGCATTCCTGTGTGAGTGTGTGAGTGTGTGTGTGTGTGTGTGTGTGTGTGAAAGAGTTTATCAGTGAGGCTGTCTCAATACTAGCAACAGGAGTAGGACTACAAGCTTCAGGTGCCAGCATACAGAGAGAGCACAGATCCAGAGGTCAGCTACTGGAGACTGGATGTTTAAGGACAGTTATTGCAGGGATTTATATTGTATATAAATGCATATATATCTCCCACTAACAGACCTTCATCCTTACCAATCAGAAAGGGGAGCAGGATGAGGCCATTGCTTGTGCTGTTTCTGTTTGCATGACTAGTGAGTGCTTCTGTCTGTGTTAATCTTTTTGGCTGGCCATTCACATATGTGCAGTGCCTGCATGTGTCTGTGTGTGCCTGTTCGGAATACCCACTCTCAACCTTGTTATTACTTGTACCTGGAGATATGGAGCTGCAGCAGCCTTGCTTATGTGAGGTTACTGGATTTGACAACTCCTAACAATATTTCTGCACAAGCCCATAGAATGCTTTCTCTTTTCAGCCTTCTTAGAGAGAATTCACAGTCTCCCTACTTGTTCAAGTTCAAGGCATGTTTAAGTTTTTTCAAGAAGTCTCCTAGAGCTTTGCTGCTTGGGGCATTCAGCTGCACAGCAAGGGGAACTTTCTGAATGTTACCTTTTACTGTACTGGCCTTTGAGCTCTATACATATACATTTGGATATATTCAGAATTCAACTAGACAAGGTTCTGAGCAGCTTGCTGTAATTAAGCCTGGCCTTGAGTGGAGTGCTGATCAAGATGACCTCTGTACCTCCCTTCCAGCTTGTTTCATTTTGTGATTTTGTGGTGTGATCATTTTTAGCACTGGATTCTCATCGACCACAGGTAAAGAGATTATTTTGCTGTCCTCTAAGGATCGACTTTCTTGTCAGTGGCTATAGTTTGCCTAGATTTGGGTTGTATAATTCCCTCTTGCACCACTGCACTGTTAAGTCACTGAGGACAAGTGCTCTTCAATCCAGAAATCAGTTAGGCCACCTCTGCCTTCATGAAGGTTGTCTAAGGGTCAATCATCCTTGGGTGAATTGTCATTCTCTTGCATCAGGGGAACATTTTTCCTGTAACACAAGTACTAAATAGTCTTGAAAGTACATTAAAGGTCTTAAAATCATTAGCATGCCTGTTCTGAACATGCAGAAATGTAGTAGCAACTTCCAACCTCTGTCCAGTTATCTTGATGTTGACATTGTAGTATAATGTAACCCATTTGATGTAAGTATAGACTAGTACTAGCTTAGGTATTGGGGATTTTTATGTATATTTATATCTGTATTGAAGAACAGCAGAATACTGGTCTGGCCCAGCACGCTGGGGATATGGAATGCTACATCAGTCATCGGTACTAATAAAGTGGCAGAGTGAAGGCTCATACCTGTACACATGTAGTCATTCATAGTTAAATTGTTAACACAGCCATGGGTTTGGCCCACGCCAATTAATCTTATCATAAACAGTGCCTACACATAGGTCAGAAGTCAGGATGGACCAAAGACTATTCCTCAGAGATGGATGCAACCATGCACTTCTGTGGAGTTGGAGCTTTTAGCCATGTGAATGTGAACCATCCTGTGCTTCTTGTCCTCAGAATTAGAGAGCAGTGTAACAGCTTGTTAGATTTGTGAGTGTGCGTGTAGGCAGTGTGACTGGAGATCTGATTCAGGGCATATTGCCAGTAGGAGAGGGAAAAAGACAAAAAAAAATAGTGAGGGACTTCTGACTGCAGGTTGTGAAATGAGATTTTGCACAGAAAATTCTTGTGTACATTTCTTATTTTGCTTATGCTTTCTGACTTAAAATATTCACTGTGAGAGGGACAGTTCTGTCTGTTTCAGGCTGTCTATTTCTATTTGCTTGTGAAAGACTCATGTGCTTGATAAACATTACCGTGGTCACTGGTGAGAAGCTATCTGGAGAATATACTTGACATGGCAAGCACAATCTGCTGAGCAAGTCTTCTCTATTTTCTTTCTTCTTTCCTTTCTAACTTCTTATCTGGCTTTCCAATCCCTGATTTACTTTTCTCTATTTGATTTTCTTCTAGAGTTTCCATGGGGTAGGTGCATTATACTTTGGTAAATGAAAGACAGACCTGATTAGGAAAAAATGTTCTTTCTGTGTTGAGAAATGACTTTGTATAATATTTCAGCATATCAAGGCCATGTCTGGGAACCCAGTGGTAGAGTAATGACACGAGACAGAGCAACCCCTGTGCCAGACTGTGCAATTGAGACTTTAATGGGCATGGGGGAATGCCAAGTCACTCTGCTGCCAGGACAGCCTAGGGAAGACTGTGCCTCAGGGAGGCATAGGCCTTTTGCAGATGTTCTACTGCTCAGAGTAACCATCTGAGCCAAGCTATCCTTGAGTGCTGAGCTGCTCAGCATTTCTTGAGGTCTGTTAGATAATTTTAGTGGGGTTGTACTTTCATTGTAACCAGGAACTCTTTCTAGTTTTGGCAAGCCTGCCCAGGTATTGTGCATTACTTTTGAGTCAAAGAACTGTATCAGCTCCTCAGGAAGGTCTAAGAAATGTAATATCTCCTGTAGGAATATAGGGAACATAGTTCAGGGACATCGGTGAAGGCTGAAGTCTGGGTAAACTTGCTCACTTGATCATGTCTGCTTTAGGATGACTCCAGTCTTTCCTTTCTGATGATTATTGTGGAGTGAATCCCCAGATGCACTGGTAGGGATAGAAGCATCAGCAATTCATAAACTGGAAAGAGAAACCATTGAGGATCTCTCTTCTGCATAAAACGTGGAACAATCATATCATTAAACCTGTGCAAGAGAAATAGGAATAATGAATCGTAATTGTAAATAAGTTGGCTATTGTTTTTGGGGTTCTGGGTTGTTTCTTTTTAATCTGTTTTTTTAAAGCAACAAGATGGCAATATGAAAATCAAAATACACAAATAAAGCTCTCTAGAATTAAAGAAAAAGTAGTTGATTTATACAGTATATATCAACACATGTAACTACGTATTCAAGGGAGTCTTTCTTATTCTGTGTCCTCACTATAAATGTACACAGTAAAGTGCACATTCTTGCATATTAGTAACTTCCAGGATGGTCTCAAACCTTGACATAGTATTTCAGAGAATACTACATTTATAGTTTGCACTGTTGCAGTCTCTTCTGTATTTCTTTGTACCTGAACAGAGAATAATGTGTCCAAGAGCAGTCAAGGCTAGTATCTGTCTTCTGTGGTAGATTCAATAACAATGGAAATGCAGGGTAGTTGTAGGAATAAACCAGGCCTCTGAAGCAGGATAATACAACCAACTGTTTGATACTAATTTTCTAATAAAACTGGGACTCCTGTACAGGGTCACAATGTGATGCCCAGATCCAGAACCAAGTGAATCCATTACAGGATTAACTGTAAGTCATCGTCTTAAACTCCCAAAGAAATTTGGTTCTAGAACTGGAAAAAAAATGTATCTTAACATCATGTCAACACTTACAACTGCAAATAAAATAGGCAACCATAGTCCAAAGAGGTCTTGCGTGCATTAATGTCGCTCTATCCCATCTTTTCCTTTCCAAAAATAGAGTAGCCTCATCTGTACTGCTTGTTATGATGACTCTGCTCTGTGCTGTCAGTGTGCTTACACTTTGCTTGGGAAAGTCTGGTCAGAAGATTGCCGAGCAACTTGCTAATCATGACTTAGCATGATTATGTGCCCAGTGCCTCTGATCCCATCTTGGCTTTTCTTAATTTACTAGTACGGACATAACTGTCATATTTAATCGCAAAACATGAATGTATATTTTTGGTGTATGGAAGCCCTCTACAAGATATACTTGTGAGGAACAGATAAGATTTTAGTCTGACTTGGAATAGCACAAAATACTCTTTCTATTTATTTTTTTTTAATATAAACAGAAATACTTTTGGATACAACTCAAGAGACCTCAGAGATTGGCTGGACCACGCACCCTTCTGATGGGGTAAGCATTTCTCTTGTCCTCTTCTTGATTGTACCTCTGATAGGAAAACGTGCATGCGTCTGATGAAGAAAGGGGAACTGGAAGCAATGAGACTTTGTTTATGGATTTTGTACATATGAGCAATTTGAACACGGTATGTTGTGCAAAGCCAGATTGTTAAAAGAGGAGGATACCGAGTGGGATACTACTGTCACCTCCTTTCTTTCTTCCTTCCAATCTCCTTTAGAAATACTAGTGAATTCTCCAGTCATCCCTCCATACTGATAGAACAGGACAGAATAGAATAGAATCTTTCATTTGGAAGGTACCTACAGCAATCACCTAGTCCAGCTGCCTGACCACTTCACGACTGACCAAATGTTGAAATACATTATTATAGGCATTGTCAAATGCCTCATAAACACTGACAGGCTTAGAGTATTGACTCCTTCTCTAGGAAGACTGTTCCAGTGTCTGACTGCCCTCTAGGTAAAGAAATGTTTCCTAATGTCTATTCTGAGCCTGTCTTGATGCAGCTTTGAACCATTCCCATGTGTGCTAGCACTGGACCCCAGGGAGAAGGGATCAGCACCTCGCTCTCCACTTCCTCTCCTCAGGGAGCTGCAGAGAGCAAGGGTGTTTCCCCTCAGCCTGCTTTTCCCAAACCAGACAAGTCCAGAGTCCTCAGCTGCTCCTCACAGCACATGCCTACCAGCCCTTCCACCAGCTTTGTTGCCCTCCTCTGGGCTCATTCCAGGACCTTCACACTCCTCTGAAAAGGTAGGGCACCCAGCACGCCGTGTGAGGCCACACCAATGCTGAGCACAGTGGGATGATCCCTGGTCTGCTTGGCTGGTGATGCCATGTTTGGTTCTCCCCAGGATGTGGTTTGCCCTCTGGGCTGCCCGAGCACACACTGCTGACCACCCTGAGCTCCCTCAGGGCCCTCTCTGCAGGCACTCCCATTCCTCTCCCCATATATACTTGCACATGGAGTTACTCCTTACCTGGTGCAAAATCTGGCATTTGTTCATCTTAAGTTTCATGCCATGGATGATTACCTAATGCTCTAATCTATCCAGATCACTCTGCAAGACCTTTTATCCCTCCAGAGAGTTGACAGCACCTGCCAGTTTAGTCTCAACATCAAACTTGCTAATGGTGCATTCAACTGCATACAGATCACTGATAAATACCTTTCATAGAACCAGGCCTAGAATTGAATCCAAGGAACACTGCTGGTGACTGCTCACCAACCAAATGTAGCTCCATTCATACTGAGGTTTCACAGGGCTCCATTTCAGGGCCAATGTGCCTTAATGTCATAATAAATGACTTGATGCAGGACTCAGAGGAATACCACGTAAGTTTGCTGCCGAAACCAAGTTAGGAGGAGCTGTTCACTCCCTCAAAGGCACAGGTCCTGCAGAGGGACCTCCACAAATTGGAGGACAGAGCAATCAGCAACCATATGAAGTTTAACAAGAGCAAGTGCTGGATTCTGCAGCTGTGATGGGTCATCCCCGGATGTCCCTATAGACTGGGGAACAAGAGGCTGGAGAGCAGACTGGAAAGGCATCTGGGGGTCCTGGTTGGCAGCTAGTTGAATATGAGTCAGCAGTGCCCTGGCAGCCAGAAGGGCCAACCCTGTCATGAGGGCCATCAAGCGAAGCATTGCCAGCTGGTCGAGGGAGGGGACTGTCCCACTCTGCTCTGCACTGGGGCTCCTCACCTTGGATATTGTGTGCAGTTTTGGGGTGCCACAATGTAAGAAAGGCATCTATTAGAGTGTAACCAGAGTAGAGCTATGATGACGATAAAGGGGAAGCTGTACAGGGAGCAGCTGAGGTCACTTTGTTTGTTCCATCAGTAGAAGAGGAGGCTGAGAGGAGAGCTCGTCTCAGTCTACAGCTTCCTCACGAGGGAAGGTGGAGGGACAGATCCCCATCTCTTCTCTTTGGTGACCAGTCACAGGACCTGAGAGAATGGCATGAAGCTGTGTCAGGGGAGATTCAGGCTGGATATTAGGAAAAGATTCTTTGCCCGGAGAGTGGCTGGGCACTGGAACAGGCTGTCCAAGGGAATGGTCACAGCACCAAGCCTGGTAGAGTTCAAGAAGCATTTGCGCAACATTCTCAGGCACATGATATGATTCTTGGGATGGACCTGGGTAGGGCCAGGACTTGGACTCGATGATCCTTGTGGGTCCCTTCCAGGTCATATGTTCTATGATTCTATGATTCATACTGTGTGGATTGGTGTACAAACATTTCTGTTGTGAGCCTGAGCCCTCCTTGTTCCCAGGAGCAGCATACACATGTTCTGACTAGCACTGCCTCCCTCAGGCTATGCCATACCAACCCTTGGTTTACCTCCAGCTCTCCTGTTGGTATGCCCTTCCTCCATCAATTTTAGATTAAATCTCTCTCAATTAATCTATCCAGTTTATGAGCAAAGATACATTTCTCCCATTGGGACAGTGCATTGTATCAGGTCCCACCATACCTCGTGTCTCAAAGATTCTTCAGTGGTTACAAAACCAAGCATTTTGACAGAAGCACCAGTCCTGAAGCCATGTATTGGTATCCTAAGATCACTTGTTTCTTCCAAAGTATCTCACTGTTACTGAGACGATTGGGAAAAACCCTACCTGTGCATCTGAATCTTTTGGCATTCTTCAGAGACCTGAAATCTCTCTTGATTAACTTTGTGCTTTTTGTTGGGACATTATTAGTACCCATGTGAAAAAGCAGTACTGGATAATAGTCTGAAGGGTGTACTAAGCTCTTCCATCATCTGATGACATCCCTAAACTGATCTGCAAATGGGCACTTCTGTTTCACATAAGTCAGTGGCATTAATGACTGTAACTTGCCATTGTTTCTTCTTGGCACTGGTTTAATGCAGATCTTGTTGTGAGGGATTGGTTGCTCATATCTTCATGAGAATGCTTGAGCAGGTCCCTTCTCTTCTATCTCACTGTGCACTTTGTCTGTCATACTCAGGGCCCTGTATATGTTCTGTAAACCTAGTTGAGAAGGTAAAGAGGGGTTTCTCTTACAGCTTTATAGAGTAACCTGCTTCCAGTACAGTAGCTCCTCCCTATCCCTCCTTTGTGCCTTCCTCCTGGCACAAACCAGTTCTGGACCTGCCCCTGTAGGACCATGCCAAGTGGCATGTGTGCATAGGAGATGTCAGATCACAGCTCCAGCTGTGGTAAAGCTGGGTAGAAGACACCTCTGCTTTAAAGTGTTTTCCAAAGAACAGTGTATTATTGCGCTGTCTCATTTGTTTGTGTCTTGCAACTTGTCTCTGGAGATAAGAGGTGGGGAAATAGGAGGGAAGAAAGTGAATCTCTCATTTTAAGATTCTCAGTGCCATGTGAGAATTGTATGAATTATGTTTTCTGTCACTTCAAAGCTTTGACCACTCCTCTTTACTTTGTCATACTTTTTTCTGTCTAGAGTGCTGTGCTGCACATGGCATCAGCAGGTTCAAATCTTGTCATAGACATGGCAAGGAGAAGGAAGGGGGAAGACAAAGACCTGTTCTGTATTTTTGGAGAAGTTGAACACTGAATCTTTTTTTTTTTTTTTTTTTTANACTCTGTCTTTTTTCTTTTCTCTCCCCTATATCTATTGTAGTGGGATGAGGTAAGTGTCCTGGATGACAAGAAGCGCTTGATCCGAACCTTTCAAGTCTGTAACGTGGCTGAACCAGGTCAGAACAACTGGTTACGTACTCACTTCATAGAGCGACGTGGAGCCCACCGAGTCCACGTCCGCCTCCGTTTCTCAGTGAGAGACTGTGCCAGCATGCGCACTGTGGCCTCTTCTTGCAAGGAGACTTTCACACTCTACTACCACCAGTCAGAGGCTGACATAGCTTCTCAGGACTTTCCAGAGTGGCGTGAGGGCCCCTGGACCAAAGTGGATACTATTGCAGCTGATGAAAGCTTTTCCCAGGTAGACAGCACTGGGAAGGTGGTAAAGATGAATGTTAAAGTACGCAGCTTTGGGCCACTCACCAAGCATGGCTTCTACCTGGCCTTCCAGGACTCAGGAGCCTGCATGTCCCTAGTGGCAGTACAAGTCTTTTTTTACAAGTGCCCAGCTGTGGTGAAAGGATTTGCCTCCTTTCCTGAAACGTTTGCTGGAGGGGAGAGGACCTCACTGGTGGAGTCTCCAGGGACATGTGTGCCAAATGCTGAAGAGACGAGCACGACTGGGTCCTCAAGTGTTCGGTTGCACTGCAATGGAGAAGGAGAGTGGATGGTGGCCATTGGACGATGCACCTGCAAGGCTGGCTACCAGCCTGTTGATGATGAACGAGCCTGCCAAGGTGAGAGAACTGTTTCCCATTTTTTTGTTGGTTCTCTGTATCAACAGTATTTGGCACTAGCCAAAAGTTCACAGAGCTAGGATATTAAACTATTTCTTACAAAAATGCTTACTAGCAGCCTCTTATGACACTTTTAGCACCTCATATTGGAGCTGGAGTGATTTCAGAATGGTACTCTCCAATTTAGTATTCCCGTTAAAACCACAGCACCTTGCTTCCCATCCTCCTCAAACTGGAAACACAAAAGGCAATGGTCATGGTTTGAGATCAGAGCAATTTACTGGAAACAGCACTGAGATAAGAAAATAAACAGTAACCGCAACAATATTAATAACAAAAAGTATAAGACAAATTATGTACAGGGAAAGTCTGTGACAGTAAACAAATACCCCATGACAGAAGGGGGAATCCCTTCCCCCTGCCCCCAGCAATGACCCTAGGTGATGAGAACATCTAGGTCCTAGTCATGCCCCCTCAGACACACCCACTCCAGCTACTGCAAAAATTATCATTGTCCTTGCTGATGCTGGTACACCCCTTCCTGGTGCTAAGAATGTGGTTGGAAGCTCCACTCAGGCATCAGTTCAAGCTGGCACAGAGACAGCCTGTTAGGCTACTTATACAGACTTAGCAGGGGTTGTCACTAGCCAGGCCTACCATAACTCCACTTCTTTACCAGAGGAAACAACTTTAGAAAAAAAGATGCCACATGCAGGAGAGATGAGCCCAGAGCTAATGCACTCTACCATCCTAGGTAGTTTTGGCCCTTTTGCTGGTGCTCTTGGAACTGGTAATAAAGAAACAAAGAAAGGGGTAACGTCAGAAGCCTTTTCATGGGACAGGGAACATGTGGGAGGGCTGACCTGACTAGAAAAAACATTCACAGTGGTATTATCATTACCAGTAATGCATTTTCTGCCCAGGGGCCCATGGTATTTTCTGTGAAATATTTGTTTGAGGAAGTAGGATATATTTTGTATCACCAAGAAGTGATATTGGGCCAAAATCTGGCCAAGCCTGAACACCCAGCTAATGTCATGACTGTATTAAGATGGTCAATTAGAGGAAACTGCTTATGTTGGTTATATCATTTTTTGTATAATGTTCTTCTCATGCTTCCTTTGTTTTAATGTGGATCTACTTAAAATCTCTCAGCAATGTAAAATGTTGCCGCACCACACTTAATACACTAAAAAATAAACATGACATGGAACCAAGTTTTGGCTGCAGCCACAATTTTGAAGTTGGATTGTAATTTATACAATTAAGAGTTTGACTCAGACCTTGAGCGTGCAAATATTCTAGTTAACACCAAGTGCAAATGCAATATATGGTTAATGGTTGTCAATATGTTACTTTAAATCCTTGCTTCATGAAATGAGTTTGGTCATGCAAAACAGCATGAAAATACAGGTAATTTTTCTGGAGACTTATACAGCAGTTAAAATTGGTAAGTGCTATTCATTTTCTTAAACTATAAGAATAATTAGAATGTCTGTGCCTTTTTATCCTGCTCATCCTGAAGGAAGTGTAACTACATTCATATAGTGCTCCTCCTGAAAAAATAAGCTCTCATGGACATTGAGTAGCTTTATATTGCACTACCTTTGTTGTCTGTATCAGTAGCATGACTAGTTCACAGTCTAAATAAACTGCCAGTCAATAACTTAGTGTCAGATACTAGACTTAAGCACTCAAAAAATAATGAAATTAGGCTTGGCAAATTAAACAGAGATTTTTAAAAAAATCTATCTTCCATTTTTCATAGTGTTCAGTATAAGCTCATACTCCTTTGCAGCCTCATTATCATAGAAGCTGGAGAGAGATGAAAATGGTAAATATTATAAGGAATAACTGAAATAATGACAGTCTATCAAGCTACAAAACACCATTCCCATAATTTACTTCCTCAGATTCCATGAGCAGCTTAGAGCAATCAGAGATAACCAAATAACGAATCTTAATGTTAGAGGGTACTTTTTGTGGCTCCTGTTTCTTGTAAACTCCTCTATCTTGTTCATTCTTTCTGATCTCTTCTGCTAACAATATACCGCTGTCCTGTCTGAACAGAGCCACATTCAGCTCGTGTAATTTGTCCCCTTGCTTGGTGTTTCTTTGCGTGGAGTCCTTTCCAGCACTCCTCTCTACGTATGTTCTTCCTTGCTAAGAACAGAAGACACCATGATACAGAGCTGCTACAGTGTTCTAGATGAAATGCAGAACAAAGGCAATAGCCCAAGGGCAGATTTCTACTGATGATACTGCAGAGAATTCTTAATAAGATTGAAGAATCAAGCAAGGATAGGAAGAAGAAGTAAGCTTCCTTCTTACACTTTAGTAGAGGAGTGTGTGGGCATTGCCTTCCCCCTCACCATATGCAAGCCTGTGGAGTCCTTCCTGGACCAGCTGTTATCTCTTTATTTAGAACAAAGAATCTGCCAAGAGCCATTCTGAGTGGATAGATAGAAAGCCCTCTTTTTCCCCCCTACCCCCTATCATAAGATATTTTCTTTCATTAGTTTTGTAAGACTGCCTGCTGTATCTTACTATATGCCACATTCCTCCAGCTAGAGAGAAGAGTGAAACAACAATCTTTAGTAAGCCCTCTAGGTGATGTGGGATGTGGCCTGTGTGGGATTCTCTTTTGACTTTATCTGAGTAGACTTCTCATGCTGAACAGTCAGAAGGGAGAATGTCAGTTTACATAGAAAAAAAGAAGGTTGGGACCTCAGCTCCATTTCTCCCTGTTGATGTATACACACAGTGCCTTGCCTTGCAAGGTTTCCTGCAGCTTGTGTTTTACCTTGTAGAAAGCTGCAAATGGGAAGTTCTGTGTGATTAGACTATCCTAGGATACTGGCTCCCAAAATTCTGGACTGATTGGCTGTTCTCTCAAGCCTTCTCTCAGACTGACATGACTTGAAACAGTTGTTTCCAAATTCACCCACTTAAACAAATAAATAATGTGTTTCTTGGGATGCACTGGCCTCTGCTTATCATTGCCTTTTAGTTTCAAGTTATATATGATTGAAGTTGTCAGATGCTTTTGAAAATAATATTTAGAATTCAGGACTGAGATATTTTAAAAATATTTTAGAAATGATAATGTGAACAAAAAGGAAAAGAGAGATTACTGCTGGATAAAGTGCTAGGCTGACTTCTGAATGAAGAAAGACAGAGCTCAGAGCAGAGCTGAGCTGATTGGCCATGTGTGTGGCACCTCTGTACAAACATGTTTAACCAGAGACAGAAAATGCCAGCCAGAGAGAGGAGGAGGGGACAGGTTTTGAGTGGAAAGAGTTAAGTTGAGCTTGGGAGAGGGAGGAGGAAAGGTGTTTTTTTCAATGTTTGTTTTTGTTTTCTCATTATCCAAATCTATGTTAATCAGCAATAAATTAAATTAAATTTCCCCAAACCAAGTCTGTTTTGCCTGTGACAGTAATTGGTAAACAAGCTCCCTGTCTTTATAATGTCTTTACCTCTGCCCACAAGTTTTCTCGTCCAGTTTTCTTCCTATGTCTGGCCCGGGAGAAGGAGGAGTCAGAGAGTGGCTGGGTGGGCATTTGGGTGTTTACCAAGGTTAACCATCCACGTGGCTGCTTCTCCTCTCTTCTTTCCCTGAGAGTATTAAGCAAGCAAAAGGTCTGCCTGTTGTCTGTGGTACCTGTAAGGATTCCATAAAATTGCCCATGTCCTATGGCTATATGTAATCCCTTCTGATTGCAGAAGGAATCACATCTGTGTTACTGATAACTGCAGTTATAGTACAGTGTGTACAGTTAGCAACTGTACACACACATCTTTGTGGTCTCATTTGGAAAGAGTATTTAATGATTATTTTGTATAATTAAAAGATGCCCTTTCTCACCAGCCTGGATAAACTTTATTCGGTACATAGGACTAAGAAAATGTTAAGATTTATGTCAAAGCAAAGCTCCGGTAGTCTGTTAAAAATATGCACATACTATTATCAAAAGAAAAAAAAACAAAAAAAACAAAAAAACCCACAATAAGCGCTTCTCAAATTTTAATCATTTAAAAGATGCTTCCTTTAAAATCACAGAATAATTTACATTGCAAGGACCTGTGGAAGTGATCTGCTCCAACCTCTGCTCTAAGCAGAGTCAAATTGGGTTGTCACTCAAGACCTATTCTAAAGATGAAGATTACACAATGTCCCTGAGCAACTGCTCCAATGTTTGACAACACCCATGATGAAATTACTTTTTCCCACGTAGGAGAAGATTTTAGTGAGGTGTAATAGGAGGTTATTACAGTTGATGTGTGTTATCTCATCTTCTACCACTTTGTGCCTACACCTTCATATCCTCCCGTTGGGTGGGGATGCCAGCCCTAGAGTTCCCACCCCCTAGCCTGCTCTTCTTCAAAATGAAAAAAAAACCCCAGTGTCTTAGTGTCTCCTGGGTAAGAGCTTTAATTTCAAGGTAAACTCACAGTTGACAATAATGTTTGGTACCTTGGGTTAGATTACTTTTTTTTTTCTTCCATATTGCTCCTTTGATCAGCTTCTCCAGCCCTCTTCTGCTGCATGTACATACCTTTTGGTGCTTTTCAAGTAGTTTGCTGCTTTTCCTGTATCAAGTGATTGCCATCAACTCATATTTTGTCCTTACTTTGTCTGAATCTTTCCCCTCTTGTTTTTGTCTTTTTCTTCTTTGCACAACCCATTCCCTGGCAGTCCTCCCATATATAATTGCTTCAGCTCTCCCTCTTTTAACTAAAAAATCCCTTACTCAACTGATCTCATATCAGTTCAGCAGGAAAGAGTTCTTAGTCACTTCATTTATTTTATATCAGTTGATTTGATGCTTTCCTTTAAAACTCAAAAACCTCACTTTTCTCACCTTATGTTTCTTTCATTTTCCATTGTCCCTTCCCCTCCCAAGCAGTTGTAGTAACAAGGAAACTCTGGATCAACTCAGAGCCCTGTTGCTTCACCATGTTGCTTCTGTGCCTGGTTGATCCCATATCTGTCAGAACAAAACTCCAGATGCACAATAACAGTCACTGTGAAACAGCCTGACCCAGTGGGAATTTGCTTCCTGTCACCATGAGCTAGTCATGGACTTATTTCCATGGGGGTAAAATAAAGCAGTGTTTTATCTAAAAATTTATTTTATTTTCTAATGTCTTTTTCATGCTAATTATGCTATCTTTCTTGCATTATGACAGATGTAATGTCTAAATGTCTACAGCATACTTCTACAATATTATTAGATGCTAACTGCTTTCCTTCATCCTGCCCTTTAAGTGCCAAACTCCCTCCCTTTTCCTGGAGTAATTCTCATTTGAGGCCCTCTGTAGCTCAGCACATCCAGTGTTCCCTAGGCTTCAAATTCAGCTATGTCCATTCATCCTTCCCAGTTTGACTCCAATGACAGCTTTGACACTGTTCATTTTCAGTACTCTCACATCCAGTATTTATTCTTGCTGCCCCACAGTACACCTGGGAGCAGAACTCCCATATAAGAAACAGATCACTAGTCACAGTCAAGAAGAGAGCAATTTTATGTTCTTCTAAAAGACTTCCTATGTCCCAACTGAGTTCCAAATCATATCTGTCAGTGTCACCTGTATCATTGCCTAAAACCACTGCTAGGGGTACATAAAGCCCTATTGAAGTTCCCAACTACCCTTCTTAGTCCTTCTCCGCATTTTGTTTTCTCAGAACATTTCCTCTCTGCCCTTACTGTCCAAGGGAGCTTTCCAATGCTTCTTTGTAATTTTGAGTTTCTTTGCCCTTCTTTCCTGTGCCACTCTATGGTTCCAGTGCTTTTCTCTGCTGGTTTTGATATTTGTTATTGTTAGAAGTCTGTCAGAAACTGCTTCTCTGGCCTCCCGGGTGGAACTTGTCTCCAGTGAGCAGTCAGCCAAACACAAGGCAACACAGGGGCGAGGAAAACTGGGTCAATGTCTTAGATGAGCTGTGCCCAGCTGAGCTATTGTGGCATTCTGACACTGTGCCAAGATATGAAAAATGACTGAGACAAGCTGAGGGAAAAGCGCTTGCGCACTCCAAACTCTGCCTTCTCCTTTCATAGTAGCCTTGACTTGATGGGAAACGGCAGCTTTCTCTGCTTCCTGAGGTGCTAGCTCTGCATCCCTCTGTCCTTGCCTTGGATATTGTGAATCAATGAGAGCTAGATCTGTGTTTTTTGGAAAGCCCTGGTGCCTGGGGGATGGTAAGTTGTACTGTCGCCAGCGACAAGACCTCCAGTGGCTAAGCTGGTGTTGCTGTTTTGTGTGAAGCTGTTCTGCAGGCACACAGTGGAGGTGTTTCAGGAGAAGCAGCTCTTGTTCAGGCTTTCTCTGGGATGGTCCTGAAGTAGTAATGTTTACTAAAGCAAAACATGCTAGTCCTAGTGATGGTGGGTTTGCTTCAGCTTGTATATTTGTTAAAACTATCTCCAGTGAGCACAGCCGTCATCTGCAGACATTGCAGGACCAGAGCAAGTGGCCCTGATGCCATGACCTGCAGTAAGAAGGGAATGTAAGATCAGATCCTTCATAAACAAATGAGAGATGGATTCTGTGTATGTAAAGACAGCCTTAGGCTCACTGTGACTGCTTGAATGAAAGGAAATGGTTTTTGCCTATTTAGATTGCCAGGGATTTTTTTTTTTCTTTCCTCCTGACTTGACCTGACTATTTATAGTTGCTGGACTGAGGCAATGCCAGGAAAAACTCCATGTCATGGGAACAATTACTGTTGCTATCTGTGGGCTAAGGTCCTGAGTGCTGTGAGCTAGCCTATCTTAGGCAATTCTGGAAAGAGATAAAGATACTCATGAATGTAAGCAGCTCCCTGACTGGATGCAGAGACAGGGTTTAGGTGGAAGCAGAAAGTTTGTGATAGCTGCAGTGCCTGCCCTTGGAAACCATTCTTTAGGTTACTTTAGCTGGAGGCCAGTTAGTGTCTACTGCATCCAGGTCAGTTTTTTTGGCCAAAATTGCAGATGTAAAATACAAGTAATAACTAATTTTAGGTCATAGTAATTTTTTTAGCTATATTTTCATTAAGAAGGTGAGAGAGATGTGAATCAAGTTTAATCACTGTAAATCAGCTTTGCTTGCAGTATGCTGTATGATTTCATTTTGCTGTTTTTCTTCTGGAAATAGAAATACCCAGGGGCAGAATGAGAGTTTCAAAGCATGATCGTTCCTCTGTATCTGCCATCTCTCCTGGAAATAACAGTGCAAGAATATAGGTTTATGTAGTAATTATTTTTTTTTCACTAGTCAGTAAAAAAATATCACTGTGGAGATATCTTTCCTCCTAAGTTGCTCAATATTCCACTCCATAGTTCTTTAGCTGCCATTTCTGTAATGTAAGTGGAACCAGGCAGGTGAATCCCCTCTTTCTTACTGCTTTTCTTTATGCTTCTTTTCTCTGTCTTGTTCAAAGTCTTTTCTCAAGTTTCTCCTTCAGAGGGAACCTAACAATCTTATTCTGATTTCACTTCTCAACAGCTGAAATGAGATGTAGCCTAGTGTCAGGAGCTTTCCATGCATTGCTCCCTGTCCACCCACAATCACACATGTGGTGAATGATCTGGCAGTGAACCAGCCAAGACCACAGGGTTCTATCCACACATTTTAATTTTCATATGTTTAAGGAAAATCACAGAATACTTGAACTTGGAAGAGATCTCTGGAGGACACCTTAGCCCCTCGCTATTCAGGTAGGATCCCCTCTATCAGGTTCCCCAGAAGTAGGTCCAGACTACTTTTGAATTTCTCCATGGAGGGGGACTCTACAACTCCCCTGGGTAACCTGCTCCAGTGCTCAGTCACTCTCATGGTAAAAAGTGCTTGTTTGTGTTCAGAGGGAACCTCCTGTGTTTTAGTTTGTGCCCTTCACCTCTGGTCCTGTCACTGAGCAACACTGGAAAGAGCCTAGCTCCCACTCTTTGCATCTTCCCTCAAAGTGTTTCTACACATTCATGAGATTGCTGGAAGCCTTCTCATCTCCAGACTGAACAGTCCCAATTCTCTCAGCCTCTCCATCTATGAAAAGTGCTTCCTTGCCTTAACCATCTTTGTGTCCCTTTGCTGTATCCTCTCCAATATGTCAATGACACCAGTGTATGGGGAGCCCACAGCTAGACACAAGACTCCAAGTGTGGCTACACTGAAGCTGAATAGAAGGAAAAGATCACCTCCCTTGACCTGCTAGCAACAGTCCCCCTAATGAAGCCCAGGATACCATTAGCCTTCTTTGTCTCAAGGACACATGGCAAGCTCCTGTATGACTCAATATCCACCAGGACCTGCAGAATGCTTTTTGCAAAGTTGATTTCTGGGTTGTCAGCCCCCAGCATATACTGGTTCATTCCCTCCCAGGTACAGAACTCTGAATTTTGCCTTGCTGAACTTCATAAGGATCTTGTCAGTGTGTCTTTCCAGCCTGTCAAGGTCCCTCTGCTGGTGTATCAGCCGTGGCTTACCAGTCTTTGTCATCAGCACATTTGCTGAGGGTACCCTCATCATCCGTTTCATTAATGACTGGACCCAGTATTAAGCCCTGGGGTACACCACTAGGTGCTGGCCTCTGTCTGAACTTCATGCCCACTGTTCACCACCCTCTAGACTCACTTGTTCAGTCAGTTTTTGATTAACCTCACTGTCTGCCCATCCCACCCACATTTCATCATAGTTGGGTTATCTCTGAGAATATTGTGGGAGGCAGTGCTTAAAGCCCATACTGTGTTCTCCAGAAGGAGATTATGGGAGAGAGGTGTGGGAAGCCTTCCTGATCTCAAGGACGTTAATATCCACTGCTCTCTCCTCATCTACCAAGCCATAAATTTCATCCTAGATGACTAGTCAAGCCTGAGTTTACTTCTGAGAATCCATTCCGGCTGCTCACAATTGCTTTCTTGTCTTGTGTGTACCCAGTAAAGGTATCCAGGATTAGTTCTGTCTTCTTCCCAGGAATGAAGGTGAGGCCAAGCTACCCACTATTCCTCTCACAGTCACCACAGTCATTCAAAGATTATCAAGAGTGGCCTCAAAATAACATCAGCCAGCTCCTTGATGGATGCATCCTATGCCTCTGGAATTATGTTGTTGGCCTAAATACTTAGTCACTTGATCTGGTATGAGGAAGAAAATCTTCCCTGCTGCAGAATTCCCAAAGGTCTGCAGGACCTGGAGTTCCTAAAGGCTAGTCTTGCTAGTAAACTGATGTGAAGAAGATACCTTTATCATCAGGACCCCTGTTCCACCCAGCAGCAGGCCCACGCTTTCTCTAGTCTTTTTTGGCCACTTCTGTACTTAGAGAAACCCTTTTTTCTTTTGACCTCACTTGCTAGCTGTGATTCTGGGTAGGCTTTGGCTTTCCTAGCCATGTGTCTACATGTTTGGACAGTGCCTCTGTGTTCCTCCCAGGCTCCCTGTCCACACTTCTGCCTTCTGTATCCTTCCTTTTTGTGTTTGAATTTAGCTAGGAGCTCCTTGTTCACACATGGATTTGCTTAAATTTCTGCTTTTTGGAATGAACTGCTTTTGCTCCTGAAAGAGGTAATCCTTGCATGTGAGCTATCTTTTGACCTACTCTTCTCTCCCAGGCCTTATGCCGTGGGACTCTTAGAAATCACCAAAGTGGTCACATCTGCACTCCCAGAGTTCAGCACTGTGAGTTTGCTTTTTTCTCTGCTCACTGCCATCAGGATCTTGAACAACACCGTCTCATGGTCACTGCAGCCCAGGCTGCCTTCACATCACTAATGAGCCCTTCCTTGTTTCTGAGCATGAGGTTCAGGATACACCTCTCTCATTGCCTCCTCTATTCCTTCAGTCAGAAAGTAGTTGCTGATGCATTCCGGAGCTTCCTGAATCACTTATGCCCTGCTGTGCTCCTCCTCCAGCAGA
This sequence comes from Formicarius rufipectus, assembly GCA_013399695.1. NCBI lineage: Eukaryota > Metazoa > Chordata > Aves > Passeriformes > Formicariidae > Formicarius > Formicarius rufipectus. The sequence goes on from VXAU01002868.1 coordinate 91,699, forward strand.
TATTAGTGGTTCAAATCCCCCTTGAGGATGAGTGCCTCCAAATGGGAAGCTAATTCCAACTGTCAGCTCTCAGCTCCATCCAAGTTTTCATAGGTAACTGTCTAAAGCCCTCTGACTTAAGCCCTGATGTAGCCAAGACATCGTTCTGCTCTGGGCTGGCAGGTGGGACATAGGAACATATTACTGAAATTTGTGGGTTTTTTGTGAAACAGCTGCAGTGAAGCTTTATTTGTTCTGTTTACTGAGCTGTAGTGGAATGCTTACTTTTGTGCCTATGTGTCTGCTTCACACTGCTTAAATTAAATACCGGACAAGGGAGTGTTGGGTGTGGAGACGTTTGAAAGAAGAGATATGTTTACATTGTCTGATACTTTACTCTCAATGGCAACTGTATCATAAAATCACTCCAGAAACAGGCTAGATTCCATCTTAAATGTGATTAGGTGGGGTTTTTTTGTTTGTTTGGTTGGGGTTTTTTGTTTGGGTTTTTTTTCCCCTTTCTTGTCTGCTGCTCATATTTGAAGTTTTTCTCAGAAGCCTGCTACTTCAGTTGGTGGAAGCATTCCTTTGTGACTTGTAATTTACTGTAAAGTCACCTGTTTTCAGGCTGTAATTGCTCTTCAGTGTAAATGAACAATTCTTCATTCACTGACTTTTACGCTTCCAGAACTATGTTCAAAAATAGGTGCTGCCTCAATGAGTAAGAGAGCTCACAGCTGGCAAGAAGTCACCTAAGTGTGACAGCATGAAAGGCATAGCACACTGGGCAGTGCTAGGGGAGACAGCAATAACCTACCTTTGCACGATGTTCAGGCATATATTGTCAAGCATAATGCATGGATGATGAAATTAGATTTTGTGAAGCAAATAAGAAAGAACAGATGTAAGCTTTTGATCTCTAGTGTTTGTTATGCATCCTGTTCCAAAGTGTTGTCTCTGTAATAGCGTATTGTGTCAGTGATACGACCAGATAATATTGTTATCCATTAGCTGACACCGTGTTCCTGTGCAAGGATTTATATTCTTGCTTTTTGTGGTGGTTGGTTGGTTTTTATAAGCAGCATTTGAATGCTTATGGTCACTTGGAGTGCCTGCCCATAGCATTGATGAAATCTTGCATGGCCTTTTAAGCAATAGACTTACTCTGCCTTATATGAACTGGCTTTCTTTACTGAGGCAGTAGTGCTACGTTTGCTCCATTACATAAAACCTAAAACGTTGCTCTTTTGCTTACTATCTTTGTCTAGTTCATCAACAGAGTGCCATCCCTGCAGACCTCATCTCTGCATCCCTAGGCTCAACAGAAAGTTGCTGGTAGACTTCAAAGAACTGTATAAAAATAAATATTAGTTTATTTCAAACACAGCATGTTTATTTTAAAATAAATTTACTTTACTAAAAACCAGACAAATTCTTCATTCATTGCTAGCTTTTGCAATTGGGCTAAATATGAACCTACCTGAATTCTCCTAGCACTGCCCTTATAGGGTAAATATGTTTTTGCACTGCAGGGATGAAGTCCATATCCTCTACAGATTTCTGTCTAGCATCACACAGATGACAAACATTTCAATTACGTATTCATTTTCACTACTGTGACTAGCAGCAAGGTCATTGCCTCACTTGATACCAGGCTGTCGTACTGAATGAAAGGAACCATTCTACAGCGTCTACCTTTACAGGTGGAATGAATGTGCCATTAGTTCTAAGCCTTTACAAAATCTTAATAAGGAATTTGATGCAAGAAATGAGATTAAATTACCTGTAAGAAAAAATTCATATTCAGTTCAGCCTTCTTAAATTTGAAATAATCAAGGAAGATCCCTGAAAATGGTACATTTTGGTTGATTGACTATGCAGTGAGTGGGATGAGAACTTCCCATTCGTAATACGCATAGTTTCAGTATAGTTGCATTTGTCAGTTAGTGTGAAAATTCTGTTAACAGAGCCTTAAACTCAGTGAAAGGGGTATAATTCATAAAGTGGACAAAATCTTACTCTTTTTGTCCATAGGGATATATGGACCTACCACTTCATATGAAAACAATTTGATTTTCTGCTGGAAAAAGGCTTGAAGGCAAGGGCAGTTGCTCTTTTTTTACCATCATCCATCATATGAAAAATTTGAATCTCTTCTTCCCCATTCCTTTGCATATGGCAATGTATCACACACTGACTGCTGTCATTTTATGACTGATGAGAAGAAACAGTATTCTCCTATCTAATAGCTATCATTCAGAGTTATTGAAGTCGCTTTTATGGTCTGACCTGTTCCAGGACTTACCAGTCTTATCACTGTACATGTGGAGGTTGCTCCGCAGCCAAGAAGAATTTTGACAGATAAGATGAATTAATATGATGAAGAGGTATAAAGCTGATGGGACTCCACAGATGTTACTGAATGTTATGTCTGGACTGTGCCTGTAACTGCAGAGGGAATTGAACACATATAATCCTAATTTCATATAACACCTGTATACAATATTTTTCTCTTACATGTTTTTTTCTTTTTTCTGATAATTTTTTGTTTTCCACAGTCCTTGAGAATGTTCTGCTCCTGGTAATCACTAGAACAGTTCTCTTGAGGGTGTCCCTTGTGTCTTTTACATCAGATGCTCAACTGGGGTCTCTCTGAAAGTGTCCCACTGCTTGTCAATGCTCCTTATTGTGAAGTTAACTAACCAAATGTCAGTTGGCAAATAAACTTTTACTGAAGCTTGTTAGTCCATAAAAATCTAAAAGAGCTGGATCTATTTATAGATGTAATTATAGATCCATTTATAGAAAATCAGCTTTAGAAAACTTACATAAAATTACATTAAAATGGTAAAAGCTCTATCAGAGCGCTTCAGTATAAAGTGTTAGCACCTCCTATGCAGTAATTCAGCACAGCAACTTTGCCAAACCTAGAATGTGCCATACTCCCATATTGTTAACAAGTTATTATTTTTTCATTTTTATGCCCTGTAGGATGGATTTCCATCCTTGTTTCAGCTTGTTGCATGTACATGTTCCTATGCATTTGCAGATTAAATTTAACTAATTAAGATGCTTTTATTCATTACTGGGAAGTTTTCAGACCTACAGGAAAACAACAGGACTACCAATCATAGTGTCTGCCCTTCATTTTGATGTAAAATCAGCCATGGTGGTGTATACTACTTTAAGTAATGAAACTGTTGTAGGCAGCATAAAAAATCCAGTTTTGTGGGTGTGTTGGTGGGGGGAAATAGATGTGGGTAATACATATAGCTGTATGATATTTCCAGACAATCACATGGCTGTGCTCTTTGGCTTCTCCAATTTTAAAGTTCTATTTGAATGCGTAATGAGAAGACAATTACTTCAGATGATCTCTGGGCTGGTTCTCTTTCATATACCAGTGAATCAATTTATGCACTTATATATAGAATAAAATAAACTGTTTTGAAATTGCAGCTCGAACAATACATGCTCCACAGTGCACTAACTTAAATGTAAATAAGACTACAATGTTTCTGAATTCTTAACTAATGATTTTCCTACTTTTGCCTTTCTCATTTTCCTCCTCTTAGCCTGCCCCCTTGGGTTCTTTAAAGTGTCTATGGGAGATGACCCCTGCCATGTATGCCCTGCCAACAGCCACGCTCCACTGCCAGGTTCCCGTGAATGTGTGTGTCAGAACCGCTACTATCGATCTTCTTCAGACAACTCTAATGCTCCCTGCACGGGTAAGTATTTGGATGAAGTGTTTGAAAGCAAGAGGGGCAGTTAATGAGAGAGGATGTGCCCAAGTGATTCAGGGAAGTTGCAATTCACCTCTTCTCAAGACCTCTGAAATAACCCAAAATGTCCCATTGTTCCAGCAGTTGACTACAGGGTATATCCACTCACTGACTGCAGATGACAAGCAGAAGTGTTCCCACATGCTTTTTAGAATGCTGGTACATTGGTGACTCTGTGTTTTGAGAATACTGGAGTGTTGCAATACTAAATCTCAGAAATTAAAAACTATAAAATTGTAGATGATTCATGCAGCTTTAAATAAGTCCATTGCAAGTATGCATAAGGTACAACTTTTCATGAGGGAATGGCATACTAATTTCTTATGAAATGCTAAACTCATTCCATACATGAGATATTCATTGAATGAGTTAGCCAATATTTTCTTCCCTTTATCATTCAAAGTGTGAAAGCCATATATACTGCACAGAATTCAAATTCTGAGAATTTTATTTATGGAAAAATAACTTGTATTTTCATTAGCTTCTCAGTAGTTCTCATCAGTTACGACATTTTGCAGTCACTGACTATTAATAGGTCAAGAAAGAATAAGTAGATGCAGAAAATGAAATAAAGTTACTGATTAGCACTGAAAAATATAGCTTAAATAATGTGTCAAGCATCACCCTTCACCTTTGTGCAAGTGTCAGCAAAACACTGTATGGCTCTGAAGTTAAATACTCTGAAATTAGGAAATGTGATTGTGGGTTTTTCTGTAATGCCTTCCTGTACTGCACAGAATCCATCTTCATCATCCAGCATCAAATCTGTAATTCACAGGGATTATTTTTTTCCTGAGCAATTGTCTATGCTTTTATTGACTGTGATAAGAATGCTCAGGGAAGACTAGCATGTGATCAAGCAATTAAAGGCCATACCACAGTGCCAATGCTGAGTGGCCCAGTTAAGATGAAAAAAGAAATATAATTCTGACATTTCATGATGTACAAATACTTCATCTTGTCAGTATTACATTATTTAACAGTCTTCTGTGTGCAATTTTCCAACATAACTTATATTTTTAACAACACAGTCAATATAGCTATTGTAAATACTCAAATGGTCCAGCATTGAACTAAATTGCAGCAGAGAGATTTCCCGCAAAGACCTCATCCACCTGTACTAATAAAAGGTGTCATCATTTATATTGCTCAGCATTAGCTGGAGGAAAAGGTTTTGCTTTTTCATCAGTGTTTCTTGACTACAGAGTAATGGTGAGAAGGAAGATTCTTGGATTTCATTACAGCCCTCAGAGGGAAATGTTCTGTAAATAATGTTTCCCTTGTCCCTCCCTGTTACTGAGCTCAGCTTTTCTGTTCCTACCCTTCCCGCGTTGCTTTGTGTCTGTGCCCAGGTTTAGCAGTGCAATTCTGCTGCCTATTTTTACCTCTCTGAACTTTTCACTTTTTAGCTGCAGTGTCTTGTCCCATCCTCATCCCCATGCCTTCTTCTCACCCTCTGCATTTTCCTCCTTTTCACTGTCTCTGTGCCAGCAGGTGAAGTGTTGGATGCACAGAATGGGCAGTTTTTCTGATGTCAGAATTTACCCTCGATGTCATTGAAGAATCTGGCTGGTGTCAGGAATAATCCTGGGGAAACTGGTGTCCAGTCCCTGATGGAACAGGCTAACTGAAGTCTGAAATAGTTCAGAGATATTAGGTGCCAAAGGAGAGAAATCAAGGTCTCAGTAAGAGACAAATCTTTACTAAGCTTGTGTAACATTTAAAATTACAAAGGATTGACACTTCCCTAAACAATGTTCTTTTAGGGAAATGAAAAGGTAGCACCCTTGAAACAAAGGCCTTTCTTTATAATTGTGTTTCTCTAAAATATGATAATACAGTTGCTTCTTTGTTTACATGCGTGCTTGATGTAACAAAGGATATATTTTTCTTGGCCTGGTTCAGAGAAGCAACTAAAGAAGAGTAATGAGAAGAAAAAGCAACTTGTTCTCCTGTTCTTTTCCCCCTGCTTTGTCTTCTCTCTTCCCCCTTTCATGAGATTTTGATCTTTCATTCTGTCTTCTAGGCATCCCCTCTGCTCCTCGTGACCTTAGCTATGAAATTGTTGGCTCCAACGTGCTCCTCACCTGGCGCCTCCCAAAGGACCTGGGTGGCCGCAAAGACGTCTTCTTCAATGTCATCTGCAAAGTGTGCCCGGCGGGGTCCTCAGGGCCATGTGTGCGCTGTGGGGACAGTGTGCAATTTGAACCGCGCCAAGTGGGCCTGACAGAAAGCCGTGTGCAGGTGTCCAACCTCCTGGCCCGTGTGCAGTACACCTTTGAGATCCAGGCTGTCAACCTGGTGACTGAATTGAGTTCAGAAGCACCCCACTACGCCACCATCAATGTTAGCACCAGCCAGTCAGGTGAGGAGACTCCTGTGTCTGAGTCCCAAACTTTCTACTTATGTCTCTTGTTTGATTTGATTTGATCTTTTGAATCCTGGAGTTTTGTCTTTTATGTTGTGTGTTGTGCCTTTTTTTATCTTGCCCTCCTAGTTCCACAGTTACACTTCTGCCCTTCTCACTCCTTCCTTCTCTGAATGGACTTTGCATTCTCCCATCTTGTCAGGAAAACTAGAGTTTAGCAGCTGATGCGATTGTTGGGGAAGAAGCTTCTCTGAAGAAGATGCCAGTGGGAGATGTAGCTCTCTGCATTAGACAAAGCATGTTGTTTCATTATGCTGGAGAGGGAACACTATCAGGGATTTTGTGAGCATCAGCTTGCCAGAGCAGGTCTTAGCAAGCATTTTATTGCCTTTTCTTTATCTCCTTCTCTTCCCCATTTCATCTTCTTATGCTTCAGTCAGTCTTTCTCAGTTTTTTCACTTGTTGACATTTCTCTTCTGTCTTTCTGTGTTTTGAGATACTCTGGTTTTCCATCCTTTCTTGTTCCTATAGACCACCTTCCATTCTCCTCATTTCATACTCTACTGAACTTTTACAAGAGGTATTGAGTGTTTCATCAAATCCATCCATCTTTGTCTTGCTGTATATCCAAGTGAGGAAGTGGAAAATAGATAAGCACTGTCTAAAGGTGAAGATACACCTAAAGATACAGATGACAAGAAAGAATGTGTACAATGATATTTGCTCATCACCTAAATGTACATGTTCTTGGGATGGCATGTGTTAATACTGTGTAGTTCTGTGGGTCATAGAAGAATATGAAATCTACAGTTTTACAATACCTGGAGAGGTGTTAAATGAAATTTGACAAAGAATCCAGAGACAAGAGTCATCGTTCCTATTCGATTGCTCTATGTTCTTCTGCATAATGTGTATATCTTCCCTTGTTCTTGCCTTTTTAACCTTGCTGTTCTGATACCTGGTCTTAGAATATTATTCACCTTTTTTTTTTTTTCTATTTTTTCTTCATGGTAGAAATATTAAAATGTGTTGTACAGTTATATTCAAAGATGTTGTGATCCTTGTAACTATGAACTAAACCATAGGGATGACTAAACTAAGATACTAATGGCTTGTGTGGGCAGTCAAAGGAATTCTGATTTCCTGTAAATACCATCTACAGGGACTGGAGCTGGAGAGAGCTGCATACATACAAGCATAGAGTTCTGTTAAATGTCAACATTAGGAGACTGGGCATATGTTGTTTTTTACAAGAATATATAATCTAATATGGAGAGGAATTGTACACAGCTGATTTAAAATGATATAATGAGGAGTAATGTGATGAGGAGGAGAAAGAAGGGGAACACTTTGAACTGAGTGACAGAAAATGTCTGCAAACATTTGGAGTTGTGTAAATGTTAAACTGAAACAAATCTCAAATGAGATTCTAGAGTGTCACATGGAAACACCTGCCAAATAGGGTTTTGGTAAAGCTTGAGGCTAGTGCTATGAAAACAGATGTAGATTCATGATCTTGGTTAAATCACATCTTATAATTTCTGCTTCTGAGATATGGAAAGAAAAGATATATATATACCCTAGGTAATTCCTACTGATAGGAGAGGCCAAGGGGTTGACAACATCTGTTTCTTCCCTTTAAAATGTTTCTGACACTGAGTAGCAGAGCATCTATAGGATATCTGGTCCACTTAAAAGGCTGACTGCAAGTGGGTGATCAGGTCTTTGTTTACAGTAAAATGTGTATGATTAATTTATATGGCAATTCCAGGGAGTTAGTTCCTTTTGCTTTTCCTGGAGACAGGTCGGTGTTTTATTAACATCCTACAGAGTTCTCTGTCTCTATGCTTTTTATTTCAACCTTCTTCATCCATATCAAAGATAATTTAATTGAACAGGTGCTTCCTCCTCCTGCCTGGAATCACCAAATCTACGCTCTTCTTTTGCTTCTGTTTGATTTTTCTGACCACTCTCTTGGTGTCTCTGGGTGTCTTGGGTATGTTGCATGTTCCTCTCTAAGGTGCCTCTCTTTCATACTGGAGCAGTTTCAAGGGAGGCCAACTTTCTTAAACAGCAATGTATACTGAGTGGTTTCTTTTTGTGTGTGATTGCAGGTTTTTTTTCCTTGCTCTTTCTCACAATCCTTAGTAGTGAGCTTGAAATGAGCTGCCCTCGATTTGCAGTGACAGCTTGTACTAACAAGACCCTGCTTCCTCCATCACGTGGCCTGTCTCATCCATAACCCCTCCTTTCGATCCCTTCAGCAGCTTTTGCACTTAAGCAATGCTCATTATTGTTGTGTTATAGCAATTATTATTAATACTATTATTATTATATGAGCAGAGATGAAAATTTCAGGGTCTTACATGCTGAAAGAGATGAGAAAGGTACAGGAAAGCATGAAGGGTACCAAAAAAAAGCAAATTGGAGAAAGATACGCATTCAGAATAAATGGCAGTAACAACATTTTTATCTCCATTGAGTTAAAGATGTCCAAAAAAAGACCTTCCAGTCCTGGCAGTTTCTGAATATTCTCATTACTCATACAGCAGTCAGAGTTCTCTTGTTTCTTCCATTGCTGATCCAAAAAATACTCCTAGAGTTATCTTAGGCAATATTCTGTGCTGGAACTCTTTGTCTCCTAAACTCTTTGTCTCAGCATTTTTTTACCCCTCACAGTCTTCTGGCCCTTTTCCAAAGTGCAGTAGGATCCTTTGGTTACACAATCACATTTTTCTGTGGCAGACTGAGTATGATGTTCCTACTCTTCAGTGACTATGTGTCTGAAATCAGAATAAGAAGGGCTGGCACTGAAAAAGGTCCTTTACTATAATAAGACTTAACCTGAAACCTGTTTGGATGGTAATAATAAAACCTGTTTGGACAGTAATAGTGTGACATCCAAATACAATGTGCTAATTACTGGAAGAAATGTACAGAGATGAGACAAGAGAAGGGAATTGCTTTAAGCTCAGGTTTGAAGTGCTGAGGGTGAATACCTAAAGAAGTGTCAGAGTATATAGAAAGATGTTGAAAGGTTGTTCCAGATAACAGGAAGTACATGAGGAAAGGCTATTATGTAATCCTAATGAAGTTACACTTCTTCACCTGACACAAAGAATGCAAAGAACTCAAACTCCAACCATATTATTTAAAAAAAAAATTAAAAATAAAACTGACTAAAATTTTATTCATCATTCTAATATATTCGAGTGTGCTTATCAGGGTAAACAAATATCTCTTCTCATGTCTCAGGGCCAAATTCAGGTTTTCATTTAAAGGACTGTGAAGAAACTTTCTCTGTGCACAGCTGTAACTATCTGTCCTTTTTTTTTTGGCTCTTACACCTTGCACTGAAGCATGTAGTAATGTCTGTTGCCAGAGACATGCTACTGAACTTATTCATTCAGGCAGTTGTTATGTTCTTAGAAAGAAGAGGGGAAAAGAAAGACAGCAGAGACTCAAATATTGGAGCAAATCAATGCAGACTTTTAAAAACAAGTGGATTTTTTTTTTAACTGAACTGAGGCATTATGAGAGGTAATGGAGGTATGTGAGGGTAAAGGTTATTTGACCCAGTTGCCTTGTACCTGTGAAAAGATATGTAGCAGCCTTCTGCATCAGCTGGAATCAGAACAGTGGTACCTGGCAATACCAAAAATCTTAGCTCTGCAGAAATGAATGCTAGACAGTCTGAAGGCTTATGTAAGAGGCTCAATGGGGACAAGGACAGTTATGGATAGTGCCAGAAAATTTAAGAGAACCTGACAGAAGATTTTCAGGTGAAATGGTGTGACAAGAGGAAAATAATTAAATGCCAAGTATGATTATGATATTATGAAGGGAAATAGATGAATTGCTGGAAGTTGTTTGCTTTTCCAAAGAGAGCCAAAGTAGCACAGTAGACTTGGCTGGCAAAAGCAGGGACACAGGCAAGGCAATTTCTTGTTCAAAACAAGAAAAGAATAAGAAGAAAACTGTCAAAAGCTACATTCTTTTGCCAGGCTTAAGCCAGCAGGTAAAGCAAATGGAATGCAAATGCTCACTGTCCTCTGAGTGAACTATATTGTTCTTTAAAGTAAAAAGCTATTTACTTACTTATGATCTAATTGCCAATCCTAAGCACTCACCAAAGGTCCCTAAGAATTTAACTACTTTGTTTTCTATTTGCATAGAACAAAAATATTCTTTAAAGTTTTAATTTTCCTCTTAGTGACATTAATGACATTGGTGAACTTAGCCATCTTCAGTGGATTTACCTAGTTGTGACTGGGAATTAATAGCAATTTCTATGGTCACTCCACCAAAAGAAGCTATTCCAGTTTCTCTCTTCTATGGCCAATGTCTGCAGCATGAGCACAGAACCAATGCGCTTGTTTTCACAGTTCAGGTTTTAGCCACTGTTTAAGTGAAGACAGAAACCTTTTGAGCAAGAATACATAGGAGGTACAAAGTAAAACCTGGTACCTTGTGTCCTAAAGGATTTTTTCCTCTATATTCATTGTGAGTGGAATGCATGCACAAAAGGTATTGATACTAGAGATAAGAGAAGTGAAAATAACCAGTTTGCCCTTCTAGAGCACTCTTCCTCCACTGGAAATAAAGTACAAGGTTTGACAGAAGACAATCCAAGATACTTTCAAAGGATTTTCAGGTATTTAGAAAAAGGGTCAGAACTAAATTGAATTGTGTTGAAAAGACATAGGACATTTTCAAAACAAAGATAAGATAATAAACAGGTAAAGAAGGGAATTTCCACACTATATTCAGACTGATCTTCCTTGGAGATGACAGAGAGGAAAAAATGTGGAACAAAGCCAGGGTCTTCATGCCATTTGCTTAGAATATGAGGAAAATAGGATACCTGAAGAGATAACAAAGGAGAAATGAGAATGTGACAGTGGTAGATTTGGGGTTCCTCTTGGCGAATATAGAGGCATTTTAGAGAACATTGGAGGCATAGTTGAGGTTGATCAAACTGTATACTTTCAGATGATTATGGGGTGGGACAGAAAGGATTGAAAACACATAACTAGAAAGAATCAGAAAACAGATAAGCTTGGAAGACATCTCTGGAGAACATATTCTCCAATCCCTCTGCTCATCATGGTCACCTCAAGCAAATTGCCCGTGACCACATCTAGAACACTTTTAAAGATCTCCAAGGTTGGAGACTCAACAAACCCTCTGGGTTGCCTGCTCCATTGCTCTGTCAGTTCATTCTGCTGGTCTGGGCTCAGTTGTTAAGGCAGTTTTCAATTAACCTCACTGTCTGCTCATCCAGCCCACATTTCATCAAGTTTGGTTATCCCTGAGAACATTGTGGGAGGCGGTGCTTAAAGCCCATACTGTGTTCTCCAGGAGGAGATTATGAGAGAGAGTGTGGAAAGCCTTCCTGATATCAAGGAAGTCAATACCCAGTGCTCTCCCTTCATCTACCAAGCCAGAAATTTCATCCTGGACGACTGGTCAATCCTGAGTTTCCTTCTGAGAATCCATTCTGGCTGCTCACAGTTGCCTTCTTGTCCTTTGTGTGCCCAGTAAAGGTATCCAGGATCAGTTGTTCCATCTTCTTCCCAGGAATGAAGGTGAGGATTAGCTGCTTCCTTCTTGTCCTTATTGGGGAGAGGAATGACATTTGTTCTCCATTGTTCCTCAGGCACCTCTCACAGTCACCACAATGATTCAAAGATTATCAAGAGTGGCCTCAAAATAACATCAGCCAGCTCCTTGATGGATGCATCCTATGCCTCTGGAATTATGTTGTTGGCCTAAATACTTAGTCACTTGATCTGGTATGAGGAAGAAAATCTTCCTTGCTGTAGAATTCCCAAAGGTCTGCAGGTTCAGGAGTTTCTAAGAGACAGTCTTGCCAGTAAAGATTGATGTGAAGAAGATATCCTGTATCATCAGGACCCCTGTTCCACCCAGCAGCAGGCCCACATTTTCTCTAGTCTTTCTTTGACCACTTCTGTACTTAGAAAAACCCTTTTTTCTTTTGACCTCACTTGCTAGCTGTGATTCTGGGTAGGCTTTGGCTTTCCTAGCCATGTGTCTACATGTTTGGACAGTGCCTCTGTGTTCCTCCCAGGCTACCTGTCCACACTTCTGCCTTCTGTATCCTTCCTTTTTGTGTTTGAGTTTATCTAGAAGCATCTTGTTCAAACTTGCAGGCCTCTTGGCATTTTTTGCCTGAATTGCTCCTTGTTGGGATGAACTACTATTGCACCTGGAAGAAGAAACCCTTGCATATGAACTAGCTTTTTTGGACCCACTCTTCCCTCCCAGGCCTTATGCCATGAGACTCCTTCAAGCAGAACCACAAAGTTGTCACATCTGCTCTCCTGAAGTATCTGCTTGGAATATGGACTCAATGTTAAATGCTAGAGATGTTCATGGTCTACTGAGAACAGCATTTGGCTGTGCTCTGCATAAGTGGGGCTCTTGATGTACTGTTCCAAGAGTCTGCTCTTCCCTCACCTTCCTTCTTTACCTAGTCTGTTGATTGAGATAAGATTTTTAGTCTTGCAGGCATGTGTTGCTGGTCTAAGAGATAACACAGTCAAGGACTTCACCTTTGTTAGAAAACAGCTGAAACTTGGCAGACATTAGTAATTCAGAGAATATAGCATTTCCAAGGTACTCAAACTATCTTAAATCCACCCCTGTAGTAACAGGAAAAGGTTTGTCCCAGAATGTGAAAGAGTTGTAACTGACGACTCACAGAATGTAGAAGCTGGAAGTTGTATTTAACCGGTGTTTGGACTTCTTTACACCTTTAGCTAGGTCTCTGTGTGCAAGAATTTTCCATACATTGGCTATTTTATAAATAGTATACAAAAAGCACTGCTTTTTCAGTCTTACTTAGAGATCTGATCTCACAGTTTGCTTTTTCATCTCAGAAAATAGAATAGAATAGAATAGAATAGAATAGAATAGAATAGAATAGAATAGAATAGAATAGAATAGAATAGAATAGAATACTTGGAAGTGACCTACAGTCATCTAGTCTAACTGGCCAGATTGGATTGAATCAGGCCCTGTCATTTCATCTGTCATTAGATAGGGACCTAACAGGTCTACATTTATAAAACCCATGTGAAAAGAACATAGTGAATAAAAGTGACAAATCAACATAGAACTGGACACATTTGTGTATATAAAACAAAGCTTTGAAAGCAAAGTTCTGTTATAAACATTTAAAATAGTTGCCATGCATACTAAGGAAAATACTTACCTAGCACTTCTGTGCCACCAGAGGTATGGTAGTTTAAATGTATGTAGACATAAAGCCTTGACATTTTCATTTCCTAATGTATTAACACTGGGAGAGTAACTTTATAGTACACTTCTGATAGGAAATAAGTACTTACTCCACCAACAATTACATTCACATTTCACATCACTTTAGTATTAGTCTTCACATCACATTAGTATGAAATTTTTCAAAGGAGGAATCTTGATATCTGTTTTACTTGGAGTGGTGGGAGAGCTCCCTAGCCAGTGTTTTGTAATTTTCATCCTTAAAGGAGAGGCAAACACATATCAAAATCTGAACTCTGTCTCAGAGAGGCAGATTAAAGACAACCTGCCTTGTGTTGATTCCTGGTTTTATTTTTGAGAAATTTTACTGCCTTTTGCTGTAAGTAGTGTCTGCTTCTTAGGTACGTATCACTGAAATTACTATTTTTTAATACAATGGACTGCATTATCCTGGTCATCTCCACCATCACCATCTGATTACCCTGAGTGGTGGACATACCTGTATAATAGGAAGACTCTAGAATGCTGTGGCATATGGTCAAAAGATACACTTGAGTGGGTTTTTTGTTTTTCTCCCAATATGTCCAATTCTACTAGTTGTCACCTGCTTCTATACTCTGCCCATCTGAGTGCCATGTAACATCATTGTTCTGTTGCAGATTTTGCTGAGCTTAAATGTACTGTGTACAGTGGCTGCTTAAGTTTCTGCACCACTAGCAAAAGATAACCTGTTCATGGGTAGCTAAAAATTCATAACACATGTTAATATCAGAGTGGATATGTTTTTACTAAATACACAGGTCAAATGTTGCTAGTTGACTGCGATTATTTCTTCCAGGTGGGTGAAAACTTGGGGGGTGGAATCAGGAAGAAATGAGAAGGATGGGAAGAGTGACTGTTGGAGGGGGGAAGGAGAGAAACGAAGGGAAGATTTAACTCTGTTCATTCTGGAAAATCTTTGTCCAAAACTAAAAGGCAGTGGGCTCTTCCCTGGCAGTGTAGCTGTCCATTCTACTCCTCTCCGTATGTGTGCTTTATGTCCCATCAGAAGGCAGTAAAAATGTATCAGACTCTGTCTTGATCAAAGTTACCTGACCAATTACCACCCAATATTTCAATACAGTGTTATTCATTTGTGTTTTAAGTGCTACATAGGGTTTTTGTTAAGTGCTGCTGTCTTTCAGCCTTGTTGCAACATTGTCACTAGCAGGTGTAGTGCAATCTATGCAATCTGTGAAAGACAAGCAGAGGTTAAAAAAATAAAAGGAGTAAGGGGGAGAGAAAGCATTTTATGTTTATGCTCCTACATTTTTGTTTCATTTACATTTTTAAATTAGTTCCCACTTGCCTGAGCGGTTTGAAGCCCATCTGAATGATATTTTTTAGAATAATTTTATCTTGTTATTAAAAACATTTCTTTTATCTTTCTCACAGTTACTGAGGGAAGAAAATGCTATTCTGCAGGTTTTGCTCATTTGCCAAATGTCTCATTCCTCACATCAAGAAAGTTTATGGTTTATGTCTATTTTGTAAAACCAGTGGAGTTAGGTGGCAGCTTTTCACTGGCATTCTTTTTCTGAAAAATTTAAATACTGCTGAAAATGTTGCATCTATTAGGAAAATGGGGATTCCCTGGCTGCTCTACTTGGGGTTTCTTGGCAACATGACATTTTGCTTGCAGAGAGAAAGCAAAACTTGAGCTTTGTGGACAGACAGCTGGCAGGCTGAACAATCCTCTTACAATTATCTTGGAATTTTTGCTTGGAATGTTCTTTCTAAGATGCAACTCATATTCTTTTAGCTTTTGCATGAACCTGGAGAATGTGCATTTGTGTGCACATGGATCCGTGGGCGGTTTTGGTAGAAGTGGATTTCCATTCTCCAGAAAACATCACATGCAAGTGTCTTTAAAAACGACTTATCTTCCTTTGTAATCTGAGGACATTTTTTTGAAGACCTAACTACTTTAAGAGAGGACTTGCCACTAAATAGGTGTTCTGTACCGCTGTTGTCTTCAGAACATGTGAGTGGTACCTCTAAGAAGACAAAACAATTAAAAGAAAAACTACCCCAAGTAGTTGCTTGTATTGTTTCTCACTGTAATCTAATCTTAGCTCAGTGAACAGTGTTTGAAATTGTTACTCATATTATGTTGAAGATAGTATTGTATTTCGTTCCTAGTGATTTAATGAGTTCCAGGTTAATTAGAATTACTGGCAATTACACAGGTCTCAAAGTCTTGAACTGAACTTGAGACTTGGAGAATAACTAATCAAATGTTTTCTAAAATTGGTAGACAAAAGCTCTTGTTTGCTTTCTGGTTCAGATTCATGTTTTTAAATCCCTCATTTATGTTAGTTATGTCCAACTCCTTGCTTTCTACATAAAGAGAAGTTGGCATTTCCCCCCAGTAATTATTATCTTTCACTGACTGCAAGTACTTTATATCATCATGTAATCAAGAGAGATAACAGCTTCATCTGGATAGTGTTCCAGACTGGCCTGTTCAACAAAAGACAGAAGCTTAGCAAACTCTTTAAGAACAGTCAGAAAAACTGTATGTGAAGCTTCCACATATGCACACTTAACTAATCTTTAGGTGTTGATCCCCAGGCAGCAGTACTATGTCAAAGCCCATTCAGACTGGACTTCTGTGGTCCAATCCTCCAGAGATGACTGAGAGTCTGAAATACAGTAAAAGTTTTTGACATCTGGGCAACAGTCCTGACAGAGACTCGTCTGAGATCCAGGAGCTGGTCTGAACACAACACTGCATACCAGACTGTGAAAATGCAGTGCTTTCATTCTCTATGATCTGCAGCAGAATAGAGGCCACTGAACTGAGGCATGCTCCAAAGTCTGTTCCTTAATGAGTCGCTGTTCTCATCTGCCTCTGTCTTCTGGTTTGCAGCAATGATCTGATAGTGAAAGCTGCCATTATTCCAGTAGGCTATAATTGATTTTTTTTCCCCAGGCAAAGAATCTGGGGGAGAAGCAAAAGGGCAGTATTGGACTCTGCTTTTGTTCTGACCACTGTCACATTCTTTGTCCAAGTGTGATCTTAAAACAAGGCAGTGGCACTAAACAACCTCTCATCTTGCATGTAAAAATTGCAGATTTAAAGATCAGAGTTATGTTCCTGGTACAATATAGATAATTTAACTCCTGTGCATGATCAGTTGGATGTAGATTTCTTCATTTTCTTTCTGTCCATGTTGTCAATGACTGTATCACCCAGTGTTGTGCTTGGTTTTCTTATGGTTATTTTACATAGTACTTCATAATGCGAATTAAGGACAATTAAAAGAAAAGCTGACCTAACTTATTAACTCATCATAGTGAATATTCAATCATAGTTCATTGTTAAGCTTATTCCTTTGCAATCTCTCCTTTCTCTCTTTTATTTCAGTCCCCTCTGCCGTCCCTATGATGCATCAGGTGAGTCGTACTACCAATAGCATCACACTGTCATGGCCTCAGCCAGATCAGCCCAATGGAATAATCCTGGATTACCAGTTACGCTATTTTGACAAGGTGAGCATAAAGTGATACTGTGCTGATTGTTCCATAGAGAACAGGGAAATCTTCTGTCTGGGGGATGCACCCATCTATCAGAATGAATGAGGTGGAAGAAAGAACAGAGGAGGAAAAACAAACTGTAGGGAATTATTACCAGAGGTAATATATGACATAAGTCCATCTGCATTTCCCAACATGGAAACATCCAGGGACAATGCAAATAAAAAAAAAAAAAAAAAAGACATTTGTATAAGCTTAAAACCTGTGGCTAACAATAAATTTAGCATCAGCTGACACAGGTAACAGCAAAAGAAACTCAGTTTTCTAAATGTGTTAATTGGAGTTGGACTCAATGCAAAAGTCTGTTGTGTTTGTGAAGAGAACTCTTATGTCCCCATTTATGCCTGGGCAGACATCTCTAAGAAATTCTGTGAGGAGGAATATGCTCTTTCATTCACTAAGTGGCAAATATCAGTTACTTCTTTATGTGCTGGAATTCAGGGGTGGCAAATACAAAGTGGTCCTCCATTCACATCTTTTGTGACTCCTAATCCATCTGATTTGAGAGGCAGAGGTATGCGGGGCTGTTCAGACAAGCTCCCATTCCATATTCTTGATCTTTCACGTAAATATTTTTGCAGGATTGTGCAGGGCTGCTCTTCTTTTAGTGGTAAAAGGGGCTGCTATTTGTGATGTCTAGCAGCTTCCTGGATACAGCATTACTTGTGTTCCTGCTCTGGATTCTCCTAGGAGAATACATGAGTTTGGAGTTTGTAGAAAGAGAACCAAAGGACTAGGTAGTTTTATCTGACTCTTGTTTAAATTGAAAGTTTTTAGCCAAGCTTTATTTGGAAGCCCAGGAAGCCCAGGCCTAAGGGAATGAAAAGCAGCAGTGAGGAATGAGTGGTGTGCGGGAAAGTAAGGTCTGGAAGAGCAGTTGAGGTTGGGAGATTCTGTAATAGGATCAAAGAATATTGGACTGACCTGGAAGCTATCATGCTTTGATGGGAGTGAGCAGTGTGAGCAGAAGTTTCACATTCTTTTTTGGTCACTGACATTCACAGGCAGAAGATGAGGATAATTCATTCACCTTAACTAGTGAAACCAACATGGCCACTATATCGAGTCTGAGCCCAGGCAAGATCTACGCCTTCCAAGTACGAGCTAGAACAGCAGTGGGCTATGGCCCATACAGTGGGAAGATGTATTTCCAGACTTTAATGGGAGGTAAGTGCTACCATTTTGTGCTCAAATCTGCACATGATCATCTTTCACTTGTGTGTGTCCCTGAGTGCACTAGCTTATCCTCTGGAGGACTGCTACCAGACACTCCTACTTAACTTGTGCTTCTGTGTATGATGATTTGCATATGCAGATTTCTTCACTCAAAGAAGCTTCAGGCTATCAGTATATTGTTCACACTACTGCTGTACTCCTCGGTCTTTGTTGGCTCTGTGCCTCTGAGCAGCAGACGCAGAGTGTGTCAGAACTCTCTTTAGGGGGGTGTTGCAGTGCATAGCACTATCTATTGCTGTAGTTTGGCCTCCAGCTGTCACGGGACATCTTACAGCTGAAAGTTCTGTGAAAGTCTTAGACACAAGTAGGACACAGGACAAAAAGATAGATGAGGCACAGGCATATATGCAGAAGCTTACTTTCCAGCAGTATCTCCATCTATTTTGTATGGATCAAAGGTACTCATATATGTCATCTGCAAGCTAAATTGGTAGGGGACAATGGGATCAAAGCCCAGGTGTAGAGCTAGCCTATATGTAAATGACTAGTCAGGTGTCAGTGGGCCAGGGGATGGAAAAGTGGATCCAGAGGGAGTGCTGGCTTTTCAGAAGTAGGAGGGAAGGCACTGAAGAAACACAGTCACTGGAAAGCCAAGGACTGGTAGGGATAGAATTATGGGTGAGATCTAGTTGAGCAGAAGGGAAACTCTTAACAGTTCTGGTCCTCTGCATTTGTGTGTGTGTGTATGCATGTGTCTTCCTTTCTAGGGGAGCGCTCGGAGATGGTGCAGGACCGACTGCCGCTTATCGTGGGCTCAGCACTCGGTGGTCTAGCCTTCTTGGTAATTGCTGCCATTGCCATCCTTGCCATCATCTTCAAGAGGTGAATTCCTTGACCTGCTCATGTGCACTTCAGACAGTGGAACTTTCTTATCCCTGCAACAAAACCCCGTCCCAAGGGAAACAGCCTGATCTACATTTATCCAGATGTCCTTGAGATGCCATTTTGTAATTAAGGAAAGATCCTGCCCCATTACTCCTATCTGAGGAGCCTCTCCTTTGGTAAACCATTCATGTACTTAGCTGATATTTGGCTAGTTAGCAATATGAACACAAGGGAAGCATTTTAAAACTGATGCTCAAAAGGTATCACTGTAAATAAGGGACTGTAAACTGCATTTTAGGCAGGCAAGTGGAGAATGAAACAATGTAATAGAGAAGGGGTGGTGGAATAAGAATTTAGATTCAGTTATGTACAAAGTGCTAAATACCCTTTCACCAAGGACCAAGGGACAAGGGCTCATTTGCTGAAGAGTAAAATCTATCCATCCCCAATGGTTCCATTGAACACGAACTCATAAAATACAGGTTAAAGAAAGCAAATACCACTTTCCATTTTGGAAAGAATGAAGGTCATATAAGTAATTGTAGAGATAATCTGTTGTAGCCAAAAATAAAGGACAAATTTTAAAGAGAAAGGAGTAAGAATTGCTACTTTTATAGAGGTACAAAATTAAACAATGGGGGGTTTGTTATTTGAAGAAAAGAAACAGTCATTACCCACTCCTTGAATTTACTGAGGTAAGAACTTAATCCCCTAGATTGCCAGTAATGGAGTCCATGTCTTTGCTCTACTGTGCCTCTGCACAAGACGGACTTTTTAGCTTTTTCTGTTGACCTAAAAAAATATATAAACTACTTAACCTTAGAAAGTGACATCTAGTTTTAATTATTTCTTTTTTGTTCTCTTCCCTTTTCTGCATTTGTTTTTTCCTTCTATGTATTTTCTCTTAACATTTTTCTTTCTGGAAAGAAAAGAATTATCAAATATTGTTATAATTGAATTGTTGCCATCCTTCTGTAGCTTTGAACTGTTAAAAAATCATTTCTTGTTACAGCTGGAAATCTGTTATTATGTGCACAACTCAATAAAGCATATATTTTTCTAAAAAAGAATAACCAAACCCAGAATAAGTTAATATTACCAAAACCTTGTTGGGGACAGACATTAATGGGTATCTGTAAATATACATATAAAGAAATACCATAAAAATAGATTCATTTATACTTAAAGGATTATGTAGAGTTAATAAACAGTTGTTCAGAAAAAGTAGAGGTACCAAATTTCTGGTTTAGACTTGTCTTTGTTAAGAAAAGTAAGTTTGAAGATGGAGGAAATAAGGAACTCCACATGAAATGAGTAGTTCTTTAAAAGGTTGAACAATGTAGAGTCAAACACTGTAACTTGTTTTTATGAGTTGTTGGTGCGCATTTTTCAGGCAATATGCAAAATGAAACACCTATTTTAGCTAATTGCTTTGGGATTTTTTTCTAATGATGGAAATGATTAATATGTTAGATAACCAATAAAAAAACATTAATGTAGACCTGCTCAGGTTCAACAGCAGACTTAGAGCCCTTAGTTATAGGACCCCAATAAGGCCAATTTCATTGCACAATAGAACAGATTTTGATGGCAGTATTGTCTGTGTTTCTGAAATCTTAGTAAAATTTCAAGAGATAACCCTGACATACAGGAATAATATAGTAACCTGTTAAAATGACAGAGTTATTTATGTTCATAAAGAAAAGTAACATCATGTTTCATGATACTCTTTTCTTCAGCTGTTAATTGAATTAGCACCTAAAAGGTCTTGTGCTGAAACAACAAAATATGTGAGTTGACATAAATCCATGCATACAGCAGGGATACTGTAGGATACCGTAGGGTTTAATTTACAATCTTGTCTAATTAATATGATGATTGTAAACTATCATGAACTGTAGATTTTTGGGGAAGAAATGAACACTGTTGGGAACACAGGAAGAGGCTTGAAAATGGAAAATATATTTAAAGTAAACAAATAATAGCATGAAACTTACAAAATAACTAGATCATGTGGGGAAAAAATGCTTGGTCACACACATTTAGAAGGAAAATGAAATCTCAGAAATGCCTGTGTTGAGAAGGACCTATGCTTACTGGAAATTAGATGCATATGTGCAATAAATTTGCAATAATAAAGACCATACCTGTTTTGATCTGCACGTGCAAAAATCACATCATGAAACAGATTTCTGTCCATTTGACTCTTTGTGGTTGGGTTTGGGTACAATACTTATGTAAAGAATAACCAATGTAAATGCCTTTAAGAGTCCAGGAGTTGGGTGAAATCTGTACAAATTAAGAGTTACAATAAACGTTTCTTAGAACATTTTCAATGAACTTAAAAGGCATCACTTGAGATGGCTTAGATTACTATGGAGAAGAATAATTTGTTGTAATTGAATGAACATAAAATGCCAATTTAGCCTGAATAGCAAGAAAATTTCCAAGACAGTAATGTTAAACTGTAATATTTTTTTTCAGGTTAGTGATGGAGGCTCTATCATTTCTCATATCTAAAGTGGGGATGAAAACAGTGGTATAAAAACTGACACATAGAAAACAAGCATGCACTGGTTACCAGGAGATGGGCAGGATCTTAACACCCATCTTGTACCCTTAAATTCAAGGATTCTCTGAGCCTTGCACGGAGAAGCCTACCCTGACATCTGAGGAGAGATTCCTGTGTGTGTTTTGACTTTGCTTTCCTTTATGTCCTGCAGTAAAAGGCGAGAGACTCCATACACAGACCGCCTGCAGCAGTATATTGGTGCACGAGGTAAGTGGTTTTGAGGAACAGATGGCAAGGCCCTATGTCTCTTTATGACTCATTAACACCTGTGCATCTTGGGGTTTGATTCTGGTGATGTTTTGGACTGTCTCCTCCACTGCAGGACTCGGAGTTAAGTATTACATTGATCCTTCAACCTATGAAGATCCCAATGAAGCTATTCGAGAATTTGCTAAGGAGATTGATGTGTCCCTCATCAAGATTGAGGAGGTCATTGGATCAGGTAGTGTGAGAATCTGCAGATTTTAAAGTGTCTTCTTGTTCACCTTGAGACCTGGCACACTACTGGCCTGAAATGGGCCCATGGATGCATGGAACATCAAGTGTCTCAGGATAGCTAGCCTTCATTTTTATCCAAATTCATCTTAACCTACTTACCCTTAGATGCTGGCTCCAAACCAAGTTTAAAATGCCCTAAAACTCAGAACTCCTCATTTGAACCCTGAATATGTAGCCTCCAATCTTCATCAAAACTTTACCTGAATCTAAACAGTCCCAGTAACCCTATTTCCAAGCAGCGCCTGAAGTCGTCAGCAGTAGAATGCTTTAGTACACCTAGCTAAAATTAATTGCTATCTTTCCTTACTTGAGGTGTGTTTCTTCCCTCCCTGACAGGAGAGTTTGGAGAGGTGTGTTTTGGGCGCCTTAAACACCCAGGGAAGCGTGAATACACAGTAGCTATTAAGACCTTGAAGTCAGGTTACACAGAGGAACAGCGACGGGAGTTCCTGAGCGAGGCCAGCATCATGGGGCAATTTGAGCATCCCAATGTCATCCACCTGGAGGGTGTGGTCACCAAGAGCCGTCCAGTCATGATTGTCACAGAGTTCATGGAGAATGGATCACTGGATTCCTTCCTCAGGGTACCACGACCAGAGTCTCCCACAACCATTACCCCTTCATCTTCCTGTGTGCCAGTCTCAGATCTGATAATTTTGCCTGTCGTTTTTCACTCCTTTCTCTTTAAGCCCTCAATTGCCCTCTTCAGGTGCATACAAATAATAGCAAATTACTAGAGTAAGTGGTTTTGAGCCATCATGGTGTATATATTTTAAAAGCTCCACCATCATATAACATTTCTTCAGTATTTCAAACTTCTCCAACTCCAATAATTAATGTAAACAGGACCAAATTGTTGGCTTTTGGTTGCTTATGTGCATGTTTCAAAATTTGCCTTTCTAGTAATGTTTTTCAGACTTTATTCCATTGAGTATTTTCAAGTTTCAGCATTGTAATGAAGTAATGAAATTTGCAGTTATTTTTGGACTCTTAGTTTTCAATGCTTTTTCTAGTATGAAACATAAGTACAGGCATTTTTGTAGTATAGATGTTCCACTTCTCTTTTTTACTGATTCGTACACTAATTCAATCAGGAATGCTTTGGCAGGCACATTTTGAAGAGCACATGAACCCATTGTGTAGAACTGCATAGAGCAAATTGTAAAGATTTTTTTGGCAGATTTGTCTGCTGCCATTCATTTAGCCATCTTAGTAGCTACTGAGATTGGGCATAGGATGCTGAAAGAGAATGTGGCCTCAAGAGCAGACTTGCCTTTAGGAAAAGATCATTAGTGTCTGATTTAGTTCAAGATTCATTGCTTTAAGCCCACTCTCTTTTCTTATTTGCTGTCCCTGCACCTTCAGATTTTGGCCGAAGTTAAGATTTGTATTCTCTAACTTCATAAATCCACCTTGCTACCTTGCTGTTTGTTCATCTGCCCTGTTGGCTTCATGTTTAGTGGTCATAAAAGCCTCTGTTTGCCTCCTCACTTGCAGCAGAAGGAAGGACAGTTCAGTGTGTTACAGCTGGTGGGAATGTTACGGGGGATCGCAGCCGGCATGCGTTACCTTTCCGACATGAACTATGTGCATCGTGACCTGGCAGCACGTAACATCTTAGTCAACAGTAACCTTGTGTGCAAGGTGTCAGACTTTGGTTTGTCCCGCTTTCTGGAGGATGATGCTTCAAATCCCACCTATACTGGAGGTCTGGTGAGTTACTGCAACAATGTGAATTAGTCAGCAGTGCTGACAGCTGTGGTGTTTTCCTGTGCTCCTTATTGATTTGGTGTACCGTTTTTAGTCCAACTTCAGACCATAGAAATCAATAGAGTAGAGCCTTCTATCTGTAGTACTATTTGTTCCAAACCAGTAAGAAACAAAAATAATTGAATATCTGATTCTCTCCCCGGTGCTGTTCTTTTTGGCATAATGGTGAACAGGTCAAATCTCATAGCCTGACGGAGCTGTTATCTTCCCCCTTTCACTAGTTTTTCACAGGAAGGATAAAGGACTGAAAGAGACTGAAATCATGTACCACCACCTTTTGAGGAAAGAGTTGCTTTTTTCCTACAGAAAGGATAAATGGCCAAGTATATTTATGGGCTTATAACCAACCATCAAATGAACTCATTGCCTATGAAGTTCCAACACCTGCTACACACACACTACAAAAGCGGTGGGAGTACAACAGATGGGTTGAAGATGAAGGGGACACAGAAGACTTCAGTCACTGAAAAGTGAAACAATTTTTAGATATATGCGTTTTGAAGAACCAGTATCCTGTATGATATTTCATCTTGCAGGTCACACCTGCAGTCAGAGAGGTCAAGATGGAAAGAGAGAGGAGCTAATGCTAGCCACTCAGTGTACCTGTCCTTAGTCTTGCAGGTTGGGATTATTTAAACGGGTTTAGATTTCCAAGTGTATGTCACTTTCCAATGATGCAAAGTAGAGCTGCAAGTTAAGGTTGTAGTATTTGTAGCAGAAAGGAAACATGATTCTCTATTTTCATGTAGATTTGTTAATAAAATGAGGTTGAAATCTTGAATATAGTTTGAATTTAAACCAACATCTACAAGACAGAATCAACTGGACTGTCACCCCATGCTCAGAGTTGTACTGTGCTATTAGCATCTCATTGTTTCAGTGATGTGGTTTTCACAAATAGTCCTTTTCTCAGTAACATTATGGTTGTTTTCCTCCGGCTTTCTAGGGCTGTAAAATCCCTATCCGTTGGACTGCCCCTGAAGCTATCCAGTATCGCAAGTTTACCTCCTCCAGTGATGTCTGGAGCTATGGCATTGTCATGTGGGAGGTGATGTCCTATGGTGAGAGGCCTTACTGGGACATGTCCAATCAGGATGTAAGTTTTAGAAGTGGTGAGAATGTGCATCTGCCTCTCTGTCCTGTATCAGTTCAAGCAGAGGAAATCCATACACATGAATGATTGAATGTCTTTTGTCTTTTATTTTCTCAGCCATAATAAAGCATTGCTTTTCTTTTCCGGCAGGTAATTAATGCCATTGACCAGGACTATCGTCTGCCACCACCCCCAGACTGCCCTACTGTTTTGCACCTGCTGATGCTTGACTGCTGGCAGAAGGAAAGGGTCCAAAGACCCAAGTTTGAGCAAATAGTCAGTGCCCTAGATAAAATGATTCGCAAGCCATCTGCCCTTAAAGCCACTGGCACTGGGACCAGCAGGTGAGATGGAGATTTAAGGCAAAATAATTGGACTTGTCTCTTGGTTGGCATCATGAAGAAAAGAAAGCAATAAATCAAGCTATATAGTGGTTTTTTTCCCAACTGTCCCAACTGAGACTGAGAACAAAAAGGAAGGAAAATTAAAAAAAAAAGAGGAAGCAGGGTGGACGAAATGTGTATCCTGATTCAGTTAATGCATGGAAAGGAGCTGTGAGTGCTGGAGGTAAATCTCGATGAGTTGCGCTGAGGATGAATGAGTGAGGGTATAAAGGGAGGGACACATCTGCATGCAGCTGCCTAAGATATTGTGATTACAAAATACAGTGTGACCACAAGAGATGGTGAAGAAAAAAAAGCCCTTAGCTTATGGAGGGGAAAAATTCTCTAGATAAGAATTAGAACAGCAGCTTGCATCTCGTATTTTCCCAACTGCAATTTTCAGCCTGATGAAACAAGAGGCCGGAGGTCAGAAAAGGAGAGGTCTCAGGGGGAATAAATGGTGCCAAGGTTAGATGGGTGCTGGGCTGATGACGGAAATGACATCCTGCTGGCCTGGAGAGTTTTTCCCTTTGGTTATAAATCTTGTCTCAGTGGAATGTACTCCACAGTTGGGGGAGGGGGAAAGTATCTAGTGATGTCCAGTTAAGTAACAGCAACATGTAAGGAGTGTTATAGCTTTCGGACAGATTCAGATGGTGGGGGAAAGAGTGTGAACAGTCATTTGTTTGGCATTTTACTGCTATTCTTTTATCTGATGGGTGTTGGAGCTGAAAAAACACACTCATTGTCTCTTAGGTTACTATCTGATCCAAGGAAAGCATTTAGGAGAGGGAGAGTAGTCACAAAGGTAAAAAGGTGTATAAGGTCTCATCTCTCTTTCAGAAACCTCCTCACTGCAGCTCTTTGCCCAGCTAATAGGTCTAGACCCAGAAAGTGTGGAGAGATCTTGGGCAACAAGAAAAGAATGTACCTGATCAAGTAGGGGGAATGGGAAGGATCAATGTCTTGGGTTGGTTGATTGTTTCAAGGCAGAAAAGGAACATACGTAGTCTAGAAACAGCAGATCAAGGTGGGACTTTAGGAATCAGGGCATGTAGAATAAATGTCATTGTTCTTCGTTCAGTACTCTTCAAGAGGCTGTGTTCTTATAACTCTTACTTTAATAGTGTGGTCACCTGAAGTTGATAACTTGGTTTTTAGAATGTGCCTCTTTTGCAGACCATCTCAGCCTCTCCTGAGCAACTGTCCTCCAGATTTCCCTTCACTCAGCAATGCCCATGAGTGGTTGGATGCTATCAAGATGAGCCGTTATAAGGAGAATTTTGAGCAGGCTGGTCTGATGACATTTGATGTCATATCACGCATGACTCTTGAGTAAGTGTGTCAGGTTTGCTAAGC
>VXAU01002870.1:0-15751 GCA_013399695.1 Formicarius rufipectus
TTCTTCTTCACCTCCGACAGTGTGTACTGATCATATATATAGGTCCATGCCCTTTAGCTGGAAGGTAACCTTTACTGAAGGGAGGGAAAGAAAATTGGGTGAGTGAATAAAATAGTTTGTAACTGAAGTACATACTTTCACTGCCTCAACAAAGTCATGTCATGTGTTCCTGCTCACTTCACATAGTGTCTGCATCTGCCTTGAGTCTCATAATCCAAAGCACCTGAAGCAAAGTGCAGTTTATTTAACTCCCACAGCTATTCCAGAATGACAGGGGTGGCCTCCCAGCACAGAATGCATCTGTCCAATGCTGCAACAAATGGTGTCAGAATCCCAAGGCATCTTAAACACTCAACCTCCAGTGCTCACTGTAAACCAGATTGAAAAACCCACACACCCTGAAGCTGCACATTCTCCTCCTGCTTCCTCAGGCATTCAGCAATTTGCTTGGGCAATCAAGTTTCTAACCACAGATAACCTCTCTGCTTAGGAGAAACTGCAGCTGGGTAAAGGGCTTGCTGCACGAGAGTAGGAAAGATGACCCATGGAGTAGTTTCCATCTCATGGAAGTGTTTGCCCTAACATTGCTCTTTCATCAATGCATATATTTTCATTGTGCATGATTGACATCTGATACCTCACAACACCTCCAGAGAGAGACAGGACATGTTGCAGAGTTCCAGAGTGTTCGAGAGAACGTCTCATTCCAAATACCGAAATTTTTTCTAGGAATTCAAGCTTTCTGTTGAACTTTATTTCAACACAGGACTGTGTGAGAAGGACAGAGCCAGTATAATGGGAGGAACTTTCCCAGGTTGGAAGAGGTCAAGCTAAATAGGAAAAATAATGATCCCTCTCTAACATTTCAGACTTAAAAAGAAAACAGGCAACAAAAGTTCTCAAAGAGAAGCCAGCACAAAGTGTAGCTGCTCATCAGTTTCCCTCCAAAGGTTCAAACGACAAGCACTCACGGAGCAGGGGAAGAAAGAACCACTCTAATTGGTTTTTCTTTCCTGCTGGCATTCCTTCTATAAGATGCCAACTCGGGCCAATTGCCAGTTCTTTTCCACCCTGTCCTGGCCCTGTGGCATCCCCTGGGTAGGGTCTGATATGACCTCAGAGCTCCTAGAGGGTAGACAGAGGAGTTAATGCTCCAGTACAGCATATGTGAGAATTCATCCTCTCTGGACTATTGATTCTTGCTCACTACAGACTGGAGTAGATGTTACTGACCTAGTGATGCTTTTTTCACATTTGCAAGTTAGATCTGCAGCAGCTGCAACAGGTAGAACCATTATCTAGGGTCTTTGTTTCTTCCTGTATGTAATAAAGTTCAGATTTTTAGGGACTCTTCTAGCTTCAGGAACCCACCCCCTGGCGGTTTTCTAATCCTGTTCTGTTTGTAATCATGCTTTTACCACATAAACCACTTCTAAAACATGTTATGACCTTGCATATTCTTAGAGCCACCAAACCATTGTGTGTCATTTCTGGAACTAGCACAACTCCCTTGCATAGGAAGTATAATAAGTTACGTCTGTGAAGTCATCTTTCCTCCTTCCATCATTCATCTGGTCAAGTAATCCCCTTTCACGAGGCTGTGAAGGCAGTTCCTCCTAGCACATCTTCTGTTGACTATCAGTCTGCATCTCCCTCCTGCTAACTCCTCTGTCCTCCAGCTTGGTGAACACATGGGAGCATTTCAGACCCCTCTCTCACTCACAGCAATTTTTGACAGTACAGTAACACCACCAATCTCAGTGACGCAGTACTGCCTAACAGGAGACGGAGGTCAATGGCTCCCCACTGGCACAGCGGTTTCACCCACCTCAGCCCCAGTCCAGTCTGACAGAAATATTTATGCACCAAAGGCAGCCAGGCCTCCCCACACTGTCTCCTCTGAGAGAGAACTTAAAGGCCTTATATATTTCAAAGGCAAAGACATCTCTGAATCATACAAGTGAGCTTTTAGCAGGAAAGAATTAGAGCCTAAGCTGTATCTATCCTGCCATAAACCAGTCAAAGTCACAATCTCTGCACCCTGGAGTATAAGACAGGACCCAAATGATTGATCGTCACGTGTCAGCACACAAGGTTTGATCTACCGCATACCGGTATGGGAATTTATTTTCTGTCTTCATGTCTTTAAGACTGAGCTTTCCAGGGAACACAATGGGGCAGTTATCCCTGAATTCAAATGGAGCAGAGTTACCTATTTCACAGATGCCAACCTTAGCTAACAAGCTTCTGGCAGATTGGGACTGATCTGGGTGTGCAACTGGGATGTACAGCAGTTGTGATACTGGTTTCAAGAGCCCCCATCAGACGACTGCTTCCTCAGCTGGGAATGGGATTGCTGTGGGAAACGTCCCTAGGGTGAGGGCAGAGGAAATGGCTGGAAGGCACAAGCTGGTCACTCTTCTCCTGATGGAGTCTGAGGTTGGGCCCCTATTGATGGATAAATAAAGCAGAGCTCTGCTGATGAAAGTAGTCACACAAATCTGTGCAGATCCCTGGCCTCACACAGAGATTTATTTGAATCAGGAACACCGAGGCAATTCATCCTCTCTCAACAGCCTCATTCCCTGCTCTGTGTGCTTACTACCCATGGGGTCCAGCTACACAGCAGTTCCCCTCCTTCCCTCTCTGTGCTTTCCTGCAGCATGTAGTCGCTAAATATAATTTGACAGCTTACTTTCTCTGATCCAGAGATTCAACATCCATGCACTGCTTCTCTGTGCCAGAAGCTCTATTTTACAAGTCAAGCCATAGTCTCCCTGCAGCTCATTTTCCATGAAAAATTAGCATACCCTCATGTCCTCTCTCTTTCCATATCCAGCACTGTTGTTGGAGAGGACTGGCACAGCCATTTGTGGTATCACATCTCCCAGAAATCTAGCAGTCTCAGAGCCACACAACCAAGAGTTAACTGCTGTGCTTGTTCTGCAAATGTTAGCTAGCCCTTAGCTCTAATCAGTTTTTCCACTTACACTAGTTCCAGTTTTGGCTTAATTCTAAGTCTCTTTGAAGTCATCATACATTTTTGAAGGGATCTTTCACATCCAAGTGGTACCTTAATACCCTTCAGTACCTTTCTGCATCACCAACTTCAAAATGTGCCATATTCCTCTAATGTGCTCTCACTGAAATGCCATTGGAGCCTGCTTGCTAGATGTATTACCTGACCTATTGCACTCCACATTTCAAGGCCCTATTATTAATTCCAGAAAAATCTGATCCTTGTCAGCATATGTGACACCTCCAACCAAAGGGGTTATTCAGCCACTTGTTAGTTGTGCTCCTTGATTCAGGAATCCAGAGCTCCTTAGAGTACTGAGTATTGTTTAGGTACATACATGACCAGGACAAAGAGATTATTTCAGAGCACAGACTGGCTATCATCCCTAATAAATAGGAAGAGGAGCTGAAGAGCAAACATATACAGCTGGTGTGCTTTTGCTTCTCTGTTGCCAGTCTGATTTTTCAAGCTGTTTTTATACAAAGGGAAAAGCAGAACGGAGAAATCCTTATCTTAAAATAATGGCTGGGAGCTCAGTGAATTCAGCAGCTCTTAGGATAAAATACCCGCAGTAGCCTTCCCCCTGGCTGCCTCCTCAGGAACCAGCAGTATTTCTCACAGCTTTCCATTAACTACTTTTATTATCTGAATGTCTGCCCACATGAGTAATTGAGTGAGTCACATCAGCAAAAGACTTGTGGAGTTTTATGAGAAGGCTGTACTGTAATTTTTTTTTTTTTTAAATCACAGTTTAATTTACAGAATGAGGATTTTTAGCTGTGGTGACAATTTCAAGACCAGTGCTGCAGTAGTGGGAGAAAGAAACACAGAGGTGATAAGGATTTCCTGTTCTTGAGGGTAATTGAAAAAATGTGATTGCTCAGCTCAGTTTACCATGCTGGAACAGTACAGCTGTAAAATATATAAAGGCTAATGCAGGATGTATGTTTGCAGTATTTTTATCTTTACTGTGTAAAAGTCCCCATCAAGATTCCTCAAGCGAAAAAGACGTTTGTGGTGAACTGTGGTGTATATACCTGGTTATACTGATACATGAAACCAGAGGCCTGATCCAGCAAACCTTCTCTATCATTTCCTTTTTCCTTGCATTATGGCAGCACTAGACTTACAAAGACATCTAGGCATTTAAATAGTCAAGGAGGTGCTTAATGGGGTATTCAAAATCCAAACACCTAAACAGCTTCAACAATTTGGTTCCCAACAACCGAAAGCCACAACTAAAATTTCAGCTCCACTGTGCCAGGCCAATATATTGAATAGTCAGTAGTATTCAATGCAACCATACAACATAAATAATAGTCACAGTCATGCAAAGGTTTGCAGGCCCAGGCCCATGCCTGAGGTTAATTTAGAGCATTCTGTTAACAAGCAGTCGATTTGCTCCTTCCTTTTAGGAGAAGAGTATCATCAAGGCATAGACTCTGTCAAATTTAGTATGAATTCTGCACAGCAGAAGAACTAAGTGATTCAAACACCCTCTCTGTTCCCAAATACTGTGCTTACCAATGCATGTGAGGCAACTGCAACCACTGGTCCTGTTGGCTTCCCATCATCCGTGGTGGTGTATTCTTGCAGGCATCCCTGTCAGTTCCCATTAACTCACACAGCTCAGTCCTCTCCTCCCAAGGCACCTTTCTCCCATTCAGACTGATGGAAAAGCTTGCAAAAGCAGGAAAGCCACCTCACAAAGCCAGGGCATGTTCAGAAACAAATCTGCCACACCTTTACCCCCAAGCAGGAAAGTTGCAGGTGGTAGACAAGTTGCCAGAGGGCAGGGCTTTTTGGCCTGGAAGCTGTGGAAGTTTAGAGCTGTGTAAGAACGCTGGTACATGGTGCACCAAGGCAGTTCTTCTCCCCTGCACAGCAGCAAGCCAGTCACTGCTGTCTAATGCCCACAGAGACCCGAGCCCTGCCCGTGCCTGGCTGGCTTATATCCCAGGGATGGAGTACTGGATAATGATAAACACTGGATACTGAAGGCTGCTGAGCAGGAATTGAAGTCTCTGCACTTGTGTTATTTAGGTAGGGCAGGATTCAGGCATCTCCAGTTCAGCTCTAAGGCAAATGCATGGAGCTAGAGCATCAGAGTGCAGCACAAAGTACCACAGTGGTCATAAAAGAAGGCATCGAAAAATTCTGAATAAACATGATATATATAATCAATAACTAATATCTAAGAAGTCCTACATGAGCAAGTCAGTTGCTTTTCAGTCCAAGAAACTACAGAGCCACAGTATGCCATTTTACATTAGTGCTGACATCAGGGCTTCATATTATTCCCAGAATTAGAAATTATACATCTGACTACAGTCAATGTCAATAGAAGATCCAACAGTAACACTAGAAGTGCAGCTTTTTTTGCTGGTAGGTTCTGTCAGTGAAGATGTAGGGAGGTTGACAAGTCATCTTAGCTAGATCTGAGCCTTGCTTATTCTGTATGAAACAATTCTACAAAGTGCCAAGTTCCACACTTCTGACAGTATGAATTATGCTTTTTTAGAAACGCTTACTTGCTTCCCCTCCCTCACTCCAAAAGATAAATGGCCAAGTATGACTGTTTTTCTCTTACTATTCCAATGGTTTTTTGTTCCTTTCCTGGATTCATGGCCTAGGGTAATCTGGCCAGTGAAAGCACCTTAATGGGTGAATAGCCCCTTCTTTTTTATGTATGACTATTCATTCTCTCCCAGCCTCCCTCCCCCAGGGTTTCTGAATACAAAGTACTTGCAGAAATCATTTATCCCATTGCTGAAACACAAGCCCTGAGCCAGCAGGTACACTGGACTGCTGGAACATCTCATTCCATCCGTTAAATTAAAGAACCGAACCCAGTTGATGGTGGGGGTCAGCAAGCTCTCTTTCAGAGAGGATATCCAGGGCCTTTTGCTGAAATGCTCTGTAGGGGAGGATGATCACTTTACCCTTGCTGCAGTGGCTGAGTCACCCCTGAGATGGAAGCAACTGTTAAGAAAAAAAAAAAAAAAAAGCCTTTTTTTTTTTTGTGAGACTACAAAGTTGGCAGCCAAGCAGGCACACAGCATTGGATGTCTCACTGCCAGGCTTGAGACAGAGCTGACCTGCCTGGATGCCAGCAGGGAGGAGGGAGCAGAGTGTGCCAGTGCCCATGAGTTGCTCAGCAATCAGAGGCTGGAGCAGAGAAGCTTCAGAGAGGTTCAGAGGTGGCCCTAGGGCTGATACCCCATATCTAAAGCAAGTATTTCCTGCATAGTTATGTCCCTGGAGCATCACTTGTCCACCTGCAGGGATATTTCACTGTCATCAAAGTAGCTGAGACACTCACTGGGGACACATTTTAGCTGGTTTCTCTGCTTTTTCAGTTCTCATCCTCTACTCTTTGGCCAAGGCAAAAGGCTTCAGCTACCTTATCACTAGCACTGTCATTTCTCTGTATGTCAATTATAATTAAGATCTCATGCCAAGTTACACTAGTTTTAATGTGAAATCCTGCAAGATTTGTCCTTGTGACTTTTAACTGGTCTAGCATTGATTTATTTAAACTACTTTTCTCATTAAAGAGATGATCAAGTGCTTGTGCCAAAGATGTTGGTGCAGATACAGACCTATGACTGATGCTTTATGCCTCCTGGAAGCAAGGCTTTCTTTACAGAAGCATTAACATCATCACAATCACACATACTTCATTTATCTTGGGTTCAGGCTCCTCTGTAAAACAAACTGGAATGACCTGAAAAAGAGGGGGAAAAATTCTTCCTACTCCAGCCCTCCCCCAAATCTTTTTGTGGGAAACACAACTGTGTTTTCAATGCTAAAATTCACACAGATTTAAAAATACTTATCTTCAAGGAATGTTGCCATGGAAACCCTTATCTTGTCTCCTTCCCCACCCTCCATATGTGAAGAACATTTTCTTTTCCTTCATGTGGTAGTTTATCTTCTCCCTCTGTACCACCAAAACCCTTGCATTGAATCCTAAGAGATGTCAAAGAGGACTTCTGTTTAGTTGAAAAATGACTGCTAAAAACCACTCCACAGCTCAGCTACAGAGAGATAGAAAGATGGGATCATATTCTCAGGCTGCGGAGAAAGAGGCCTGAAATATTTTCCAGCACTTCTTGCTTTGCACAAGTGAAAAGAAGCAGCAAGAGCTGCCATTGTAATTAAAACAGTTTCACTTCCCAGTGGCATAACCCACAAGTGATGAAGATTCTCCTTCCCGTTAGAAGCCTTTTTCCACCTTCCTTGTCACTCCTGATAAAAGGGGTTGGGAAGTGGGTGAGGTCCTGTGTACTCAAAGCGCTTTCCTGAAGGTACTGCTCTACACCATTCTTTTTGCCCCGAAGCTACAAAAGGATCTGAACACAAAATGGAAGTCAATAAACTACAGGCTTCACTCTGCTGAACTGGGGTGTAGCTATATGCAATGGTCAGTGCCAGGAAGCCAGTTCTGCAGAATTAGCAGAGCCTTTGGGCAGGTCATACATGACCCTGTTGAGGGGTGAGACTGTACAGGTATCTCCTGCTGTCAGTGGGAAACATGTGCACACAAAGAGTGGGGAGGCAGTGCTACTGACCCGTGAGCTAAAGCAGTACCAAAATGCTCACAAGCAAACTATGCAGGGGAGAGACAGTGTCTTCCCAGTTTGGCCTGCCAGCTGCCTCAGGCTCACATAACTGCACAGCTCATGGGGGAACTGGCACAAGAGCTGCCCAAGGTACTTTAAATCAGCAAACATCCACTCTGCCTAATAACCAACATTTACTTTTGCAGCAAGTAGGACCGAAGTTGCCAAGACCATCCTTCCCATTTAATGATGGAAATAAAACATGCAGCCCACAACTCTGCTGCATGCCACAGCCATTACCATCAAGTCCTTAAACTGCTGGGAGCAGCAGGGTATTAATAATGTGCAAGAGTGCCTCTATATGTAGCCCAGGCTAATTCAAATGTAGAGGTAACACCATTCCTGGGTATTTTGGAGGCGGTGGGAGGCTAGCTCAGAAAGCTGTCTGTTCTGCTCAAAGTTGTGTTAACAACTGTCTCACCAGTTTTCACCAATACAAGGGGCATATACATATACACATAAATATATATAAGGCTTTATAATATTTATATAAGTTTTTACTAGCCATAAACAGCCCATTAGCAAAGGCCTGACTGCTCCCACCACCTGTGCTGGCTGTCTGCTCCAGAGGGCAGCAGATTGCACAGGCATAGGGATATATTTAGCCTCTTACCTTCTGTGAGTTTGCAGCTCTGTAGAAACTTGTTCTACAGTAAGAGTCCAGGGAAAAAAATGACTGCTTTTCTGTATGCTTTTCAAAACCATCCTGTTGAATTTGGGAAGCAGCTTGCTGGAGAACACCAGGAATATGAACCGTAAAAAGAAATAATTCCCTATATTTATTATAGAAGCACCCCCTCCACACCTTGGCTTTCTTTGCCATTCTTTCCCCTAGATTGCAGTGCTTGCCCATATGCCCCTGTCACAGACAGAAGGGATCTCTGGGCTTTAGATGTGTCCTTAGGGCATGGGTGTGAGCAGCAGGACTGACAAAACCCAGCTCTCTACAGACTGGACTCCTGAGACTGGCTGTCTGCTACAGTGCAGGTGCTGACTCAGGCTGTTCCCCAGGCTGGCATCTAACAATGCCTCAGCTTTGACTGCAATCTTGTGACATGTCTGGCATGGACATCCTATGTCAAATCATCTTTCCCTCCCCCCCACCCCAAATCTTCAGGAACACAATATTGAGATTTCATGTCCTGATCCCTGTCAAACGCAGCTGATTTGGCTCAAGGGCTCAGAAGTATCTCACAAGAAGTATCTTGTGAGAAGAGAAAGGGGAAAATGGCCAAACAAAAATGTGAAAGGGCACATTATGAATACAAGTTTTCCTTAGGAAGTCAGGCCAAACAAGAACCAGCTGACGGTGCATGCTGCACAAAAGTGGTATTTCCATCTTAAAATCAAAATAGATTAAACCTTCATGAGAAAGCTCCAATCCATGAACATTCTCACACAAAAAAGGAAGTTTGCTGCACAAAGGTCCACAGCTGGGCTGATGAGTATTGCATTAAATCTTTGTAGTTCAGCTGTTTGAAACAACTGACACACATGGAGTGAAGATGGAAACCTACAGACTTCAGCAAACAATGTGGCTGTGACCTCAGTGTCATTCCCAGCAGTGCATAACAAATGCTTGAGAGCGCCTTAACCCCCTCCTTTCCCTCAATGCTCAACACGTTTCCTTAAGTGATGAGTCAGGGTGTTTTTTTGGCAGCAGTTTTGAGCAAACACAAACTGATCACTGGCTTTCTCCAGCACACTGGGCCCCATTCTTCTCCTGTACCAGTCATGGACACCTGTAGTATGCTTGATCACCTATGGACTCTCTGAGTCTGTGGGTGCAGGCTGGTGGAAAATTTGTAACCAATTATTTGGAATCACTCCTATTTTTCATTCCTGTAACTTGCTGTTGTAAGGCAGAGAAATGCTGTAACAGGAGTCTGGACAATTACACTTGGGAAGCTTTTCAAATGTCTAAAAGCTTCACTCATGGCTGCAAGAACCCAGATCTTCACCACACAATTGTGTTTCTTGTCCAGTTCCTACCAGGGACAATGTTATCCTACCATATTTTCCCAAGAAGGCAATCATTTGGCCTCTGATTTGCCTCCTCTGCCCACCAGGGATGTTTTAAACTCCAATCCTTTACCACACTGATTTCTCCAGCAGGTTAAGGAAACATCTGCAACCTTCAAGAGAAATAGGCCTTTTTGCATAAGCAGTGAAGCAAAACCTAACATGAATTGCTGTCTGGGGACATGACCAACCTTCAGTTAAGTGGAGGTCAGATTAGCAAGGGCTTTCTTGCAGTTCATTATAAAAATCAATGCAAGAGAGGCAGGAAGCTGAATGCACAACCCTCCTCTCCCCCAGCAGAAGCTACACTGAGGGGGATCTGAATCTCTACAGCTCCACCAAAAGCAGAGCTGACACATTAAACCCAAGAGCAGAATTTTCTTTGTCTTGTGCCCACAGAGGCTGGCATCAGATGTTAACTCCAGAAGAGCTGACATTCAGGCTGGCACTCGGCAGCTATACAAGAGCAAGAACATTTTTCCAAGAGCAGCAGATTTTCTGACACGGAAGGTGCCAATGAAAATAACAATGTGTAGAAATGGAGGCTGCAGCTACCAGGGATTTGTGCTCCCTCTGCACAGGCAGCAGAAAGCAGCAACAAGGGGAGCCACACACCGTGGCCTGCCCTGCGGTGTGTGCAGCTTCAGCAGACACTGCTGCAGGCTGAGAAGCACCTCACCCACCACCACTCAGCTTTTGGGGGGGAGGAGGGGTTAGGAACAGGAGCTAACAGAAAAGTCAAGTTTATGGGGAAAAGACTTACAAAGATCAGGTAAAGGGTTACCCTGTGTAAGAGGAAAAAGGGAGAAACATGACATGAAGAGGAGGTCAAGATGACAATTACTCCAACACAATGACAGGGTAAGACATTCCTGCCTCACAAGCAGTTGAGTGTGACTCTTGAAAAATCTTCCAGGAGCTGTCCTGTGATGGACAAAAGAGAAAGAAAGAAGCAGAGAAAAGCATGTGAACATGCAGCACTTGATGCTGCTTTGGCTGGCACCCATTTCAGAGCAGGAAAAGGATTCTTCGAAAGGCTTTTAAGTTATTAAGTACAATAGTAATCTAGAGCCCTATAAAATCAGCACTCTCCCTTTCCAGTACTTGCATGACCAGTCTTATGCTGACCCAGTGCTGAATGAATTGAAAGCATCTGTCACCTTCTGACGTAGATTATATTAGACACTGCCCTCAGAACTTTCAGGACAGAGAATCCCTTTCTCAGGGCTTTGTTCTGTGGTTTTATTTAATTTCATTATATTATTACTGATACTTCTGTTTTCTCAGGGACCAAACCAATTTTATTCCTCTTGGTTTACTAGCATTTCTCAGTCATCCTTTCTCTGGCAACTCCACAGCATGGCAAGATTACACAGCAAAAGAACTGGTGGTGCAATTCCCACCCCACTTTATTTCTCCCTTTCTCACACTCACACATACTTCTCACAAGATATATCTGCTCTTCCTGACAGTTATAGATATAGCTCAAGGGAAGGAAAGACACTTTGAATAAAAATATCTATATATAGAGAAAGGCTTTGTCCTTGTGTCTCCAAGGTCTCATCTAGCTAGGATCCATGGATAAGCACTCCACTGGCTAACAGAGGCACTCTTACTCAGCTCTGGCCACTATTAGAAAGGGGCTGGATTAACCAAAGGTCTGGTCTTTGACTAGCTGATATCTAAGAGTTCATACATACACCACTGCAAGGTTTTGTTGCTTCCTTTGCAATGGCTTGGCCAGAGATCCAAAAGCAAATGTATAAAAGGCATACAGATCAAATCTACTTTAATAAAACTACTGGTTGAGTTAGAAAAAATACTCAAGATAGGCATATGGTTACAAATGTGGAAGGTAGAAAGTCTGGCTGTAAAATTCCTTGGCTGAGTCAACGCACTGCCAGCATCATTCTCCTTAAGCCCCTTGCTCTGAACATCACTACTGGCACTTTTAATCCCTTGTTTTGCTTCCTCTTAGCTTCTCTTAGACACAGTTATCCAGGCTTCCTCCTTTGGTGAGGTTACCAGTTCATATTTTGTCTCCATGACTTGTCCTTTCACTGGGTGGAGGTACAGTTTCCTTACCAGCACACTCAGCAAAACTGTAGCCACCATATAGGCAAACCTGAGGGAAGAATAAGAATAAGAAAAGAATAAGAACACTGCTATGATGTAAATTTGCCAAAGGACAACCACCAGTTTGGTCAGGTTGTCCCACCAGTAACAGGAAGCTTCTGAAAGTACCTCCTCTCCTGTTTGCCACAGAGACTCACAAAGACCTTCTTCCCTGTGCTCACCTCAGCTCTGGGCACTCCTGGCTTCCTGAAAAACCCAACAAGGACAGATTTTTCATGGCTGATTCCTCATTGAATCTCCCTGGGTCAAACCTATGAAAGACAAAATATCTTAAGGTTTTCTGTGCAGGCACAGCATCGTTTCCCCATAAACATGCACAATACAAGAAAGAAACAGGCAACAAAATATAGAATTTCACTAATTTGCTCTCTCTAAATCATGCTGCCCAATTCCACACAAATATATGAAGGCAGTTGTGCATCCACTTCATCAATATTCCCAGCTGGTCAGCTGTGTCCCATCTTGGTCATAATGCTGATAAACTGAGTTAGTGTGAGACAGGGCTGGAACTAATGTGCTTTACCTCTCAGCAGTGGGTATTTAGCCTGAGTACACAGCTGAGCTGATGCTGCTACCTGCCCTCTACTCCCCTCCAGGGCACAAGCAATCTCATTTGCCTCCCTTCCTTTTTCACTTCCAAAAATACTTCCCTTTTCTCTGTGCCCCTCACCCTTCTCTTCAAGCAGCTGGTGTATATATGTGTATGTGCTGAGGGAGGGAAGCCAGTGACTCATTCAAGTGAGAAAAGTGGTTTCCAGCTTTAGGATGGTAGAGGCTGTGAGAAAACTTATCCAGGGCTGGCATGAGTTAAAACAAGAGAGACTAACAAAATATAACTCAATTTAAATATTAAAAAAATCACCTCCAAACAGAAAAATGGAGGGATGGAAGACAGCTCTTTCACTCTCTGCTAAACCTTTCTGTTTAATTCTTCAAGCCTTCATTTCCCTGCCTAAACATCCATGCCCTGCTTCTAACAAGGTGAAAGGGCATGTGGGTGCTCACCCTCAGGAAAAGCAGCATCAAACTTACATTCCTCCTGAACTGAAGTGGCAAATTACGGGTCTTGTAATAGAGAAAATGCATCTGTCTAGCAAAAAAATAGGGAGGGCAAACAGCCATGGGCAGGGTTTTTGTACAGTAGGTGGGTGAAAGCATCACACAGAGTGATCTCCTGTCTCTGTGACAGAAATATTCATCTACCTCAGGCTCAATCCCAGTTTTCCTGGAATAAACACACACTGTTTATAGCAGTCCTCACTGCCCTTCCCAGGAGGCCCCAGCAAACCTAAACATAATCGTGTCCTATCCAACAGACAATGCCTGCCAAGGTGCCCCTGGGCGGTGCCTCAATGCCTGAGCCTTTTCTAAGAGGTAACCTCACAGGAGAAGACAAGACTCTAAAGACTATTCTTTCTCCTAAATCTCAGCTGTCTGTTCTGTCTAGAATAACTGACCCATATTTTTTCCCAGCCCAAGTGAAGTCAGTCAGACACGTGTTAATATTTGCCACCTGGAGGCCACAGGAAGCTACAGCAAGTTTTTCCTTTAAGCTCTGAAACACTGGCCTGGATGCAGTTCTGTTTTCACAGACAGAAATAATGAGGTAGCAGTTCCCTTCCCCCTGAAAAAATGAAACTTCAGTCTGACATTTCCTCTCATTGTTTCATAATGACCAACAGTGATTCCAAAGCCATTCAAATCACTGTTTCACAGAAAACCTTACACAGAATTTACCAGCACTTTCCAGGGAAGCTCTGTGTGTGTGCACAAAAGAAGTTTTTATTTAACTCTAACACATACACACACAGACTGGAGCATGGGAGAATCATGACTTTAATTGCCCCAAAAGCATATCCATGAGACAAACAAACCAAGACTTTCATAAATTGATTTTCTCACAGACTTCCTTTCATCTCCAAAATCTGCTTAAGGCAGGCCCTGCAGCCCAAAAGTGCTTTAAGATCTAATTTTAAAAAAGGAAAGGAATTAGTTGCAGTAAGTCGATTCTACATACTTGTATGGTGATGGCCAAGATGAACTATCCTGCAGCATCACACCAAGAGCATAAAGCACAAGTGTCTGCAAAGAAAATTATGACATGTATCTCAAAGCAGAAAGAAATGCATAATTAAAGACACGTCTGGTCAGCTCTACTGGGTAATGATTATTCTGTAGAGTACTCATATTTAGGTGGATTAAAAAGACAATTAGGCTATATTCATCTACAGATTTCCAGAATCCATGCCCAGATGTTAGGATTTTAACTTCTAAGAATCATGCTGTGATTCTCGGTGGGTCTGAGACAGAGGGTCTGACCCCATTTCTCTACTCTTGCTGGCATGTATGTATGGGCTACTTTATTCTCTGCAATGAAAGGTGCTATGATGGGTGATATGATCAGGCCTGAAACAATGCTGTTTTATGCACAAATGAGCCCACAACCCCCTTCAAAAGATTACTCATCCTTAGTGAACCCAGAACTGGAAGCAAATCTGCTCAGCAAGAGAACATGAATTCCCAGAGCCTCTCCTGCAGAGGAACTGCAGACAAACTTTGAGCTAAACTGTGCTTTCAGATGGCAGAAGAGCTGCTCAGGTTGAACAGCATCAGAAGAAATGGACTTCCTTTCTCAACCCTTGCCGGGAAAAGGAGGAAACAGCAAATTCCCCTAGAGGAAAGGAGAGTGGCCTGTGCTCCCAGCACTGCCCTACCTCTTTGGGGATGGTATGTTGGTCGACTCTGCCCTCCAGCTCCTGCAGCTGTGCCGCAACGGGAGTCAGCTTTGCTGTGCGCACCGTCTCACACAGGACCTGCCGACAGTACCTGCAACCAGTGACACTGGGTTGGTGTCACCCGCCCAGGGAGAAGCTTCTCCACACCCTTGTGGCAGCGAGGAGAGCTGAGTCACCCGCTGTGTTTAGAGGCACTTCATTTTTTATTCTGGCACGGAGTCCAAGCTTTGCAAGAGGTACTAAATCTCATTAACAGCTTTTATGGAAGGTTATCGAAATTTCTCTTTCAGTTCTTAAACCAAACTAAAACTGCTAAAAAGCATAAACACACCAGCCCTTTTCCTGGACCTCTCACCCATTCAAGAAGCAGCAAGAAACACCCATGCTCAATACCTCCTTACTGAAACCCTAACACTAGTCCAAATACAAAATGCACCCAGTTAAACCAACAGATGCACAAAAAATAAAAGCACAGTGTTGACCAGTCATCATCTTGTGGCCATTTGAAAAGAAGACTGGTCCATGCTTTCTCTCTAAACATGCTTAACATGAATCCAGCCACGAAAATGACTGATTTCTTTTGAAATTTCTCAAAATGATTTCTCCTTTTGAGAAACTAGGACAGAAGCCACACAAAACAGTAAGCAAACAAATGTTGGCCTGACAGCCGGGGCACTGATCCTGTGCTTTCCTCTGCCAATGAACCTAAAGGGTTTCCTACAGACACCCTGAAGTGAGCACCTTGGTCCCTGTCTGGAGTTCCACAGCAGATTCTGTGTTGCAAGTCATCCTGTGGTTTGATCCTTTCCACAGAAAAAAAAAAAAAAAAAAAGGGAATAGTCCTTGGATGCCTCCTCTTGGCTCAGTGTAGGCTAGGCATCAGGTTCCATGTGAAACCCCTGTCCCCAACACATGACATGAGTTCCTCTGCTGTTCCCTCTTGTCATGGATTTCTGTAGCTAAATTTTAGTAGAAGGGGGTGCTTCCAGCATGGTTTCTTTTAGAAGCTGCTAGAAGTTTCTCCTGTCCTGTTGAGCTAATTAAAATTATAGTTACGCCTCTGTGATACATATTCAAGAATTGGAGTGTTTGCACAGTTGAAAATTCCAGCATTGAGATAACGACGCAGACAGAGGGGGACCAAGGTCAGAAGAGCAGGAGGAGGCCAAGGAAGAACCCCACACTGGAGCGGGGAGGGGGGAAGGACTGAAAGC